>KZ069721.1:84018-121609 GCA_002091845.1 Anopheles cracens
AATCCTGCCAGAAGATTTTCTGGCCGATCGAGAACAGGTAGCGCCGCGGGATCAACTTGAAAAATGTAGAACATCTTTTTTTTACTTCTGTTGCCAACGTGTTTCTGCGCTTGAACCTGTACAGACGCTACACACCGGCAGGATGTGTACCCCCGTCTCGAAAAGCAGTCCCCTCCACCTCTCTCCTCATCCTCTCCTGCTCAACCTCTTTAAAGCCAAATTCCGGCCATTCATCTGCTACATGCAATTTGATCAGGACCGAAAAGATGATGTATTTGATGGGGAAGCGTTACCGAAACCAAAAAAATATATATCTAATGCTTCCCCTCCGCCACCCTTGCCTAACGACGGCACCCACAAATGCTGGGGGAGAAGAACGGCGAAACGAACGAAAAAGGGAGAAAGAGAGAAAAAACGGTGCAAATGTGCGTAAAGCTTCAAGCTAAGTCGAGTGGAGAAAATTCAAATCGACAGCGCAACCCCCGGGCCGGTGCCGAGGCTATCATCATAAAAAAGCAACGGTCAAATTGAACACTGACCTCGTTGGAGGAAAGCGAACACCCGAAAAAGCGCCCACTCTCGGAGGGAGCGGGGTGGGGTGGGTTGGGTGGTGTGCGCTCCCAAAAACCGGGCAAGAAGTCGGCGAGCCACGACCGACGCACAGGGATCGTTCGTTTCCCCAAGCAACGGAAAACTCAGCTTCGGTAAAGAGAGATAGTGTGAGGGAGTGAGAGAGCGAGAGAATTTTGATTGTACTCGGGAAATGCTCAAGCACTGCTTTTCTTGTTGCGATGATCAGGGATAATTTTCCCCTCCCGTGTGGGCCTCGCCACACTCGGTGTTGGTGTGAGGGTGCACTAATAGACGCTTGGAGAGAGAGAACAAAGCGCTCGGTTTCTGCACAGTGAACAGGGGCGACAATAGTCCACGGTTTCAGCAAGACTCACAGCCACGCACAGCCTCCGCCCGGGAGAGCATGGAGCCACAGGCATAAGCGGGGATCGCGGGCGCTCATTCATTGTCTAAACTTAGGTGCACTTACGCCCGCACGAGCCAGAATCGTACCGCGTGCGAGTACGCGATACGCGGCAGAAGTGAATCTTTAAAGTAACTTCTCGTGTACATATTTGGATGATTTTTAGGAAGAACTCTCTGGGTCTAAACCAAGCTAAGATAGCTGATAACAAAGATTCCAATTGGTGTACGAGGAATCGGGCCATTTAACTATTTTTCAGCAACTTGGTTCGATTGCGATGGTTCGTGAATCGATTGCTGTTATGGTCTTTCAAATAAACAGTATTATACACCAAACATGTTCTGTTCCATCCAAGTTTTAATAAAACAAATATTTTTTATCGAATTAATTGAATTTTAGCGTATACTTCAACGCGGATAAATGTGTGCAGATTGAATTTAGATACGCGCGCGTTCAATAGATTTGTTCTAGATTATGTTTTGAGTATAGAAATTGGAGAAGCAATTTGGGGTAGATTTTTTTCCATAAGCTTATGTACAATGTAAGTAGTCGTCTATCTTCAAACTAGCATAATTTAATATCAACAGATAATCCGACTATATCGACCAAATGTTGGAGGTTGCTGGTAGACATCATCATCATAATACAATTGAATAATGAACCGGGAGTGAAAGTGGGGAAAGTGTAAAAACCTCATTTGTGTTTGTAACATTTGAATACAATCCATCAATACTTACTTATGCTTATTGATTATTATAGGTATTTTGTTAAACTTTGTCACCCAAAATTTTAAATGGCTTCTACTAAAAAATATCCTATAATATAGAATATTATACATATAATTTAGGTTTAAAGATGGGCCTATACATTCAAATCATTCGATATCGTGCACCTTCTAAAGGATCATATTGCCATCACTACGCATAAAACAAAGCTGCTGCTGTTTGTGTGCGCGGAGAGAAATCTGTACGCACACAAGCGCACACAACTCCACCTGTGCCCGGCACGCACAGTAAACGCACACACAAACACGCTCATCACCCATTGCTATAGAAAGAAACAGCACGATCCTGGAACCGGAAAAGTCGGGAACACTCGTGCAAGGACTTGAAAGGTTGCCTCCCGCTCCCGCTGGAAATAGTGAATTCGCTGCAAATTTTGATAGGACAAATTTTGTACCATCACTTCGATGAGTCATCTGGCATCTTCGCCACGATCGTGTTCTGAGAAAGTTTGTGTACTGTACAGTCTCCTAGAAGCAATGGATGAATCATTCGCAGAGCTCGTAAATTAATGGAACAATTCATGCACTCTCCAAACGTGTCACACGGGGAGTTTGATGATGACTATCATTTGCCTTTTTATGGACATATAGCAGCGGCATATACTCGTTTATCTCTTTTTCTCTCTCTCTCTCCTGGACACTTCAAACTGTGATACACGAGGAATTAGGCTCACGACCTGAAGCACAATCGCTTTTGAATGTCGAACACCCGACACCTAATAATAGCTATAATACCTCTTCTCGAGCCGTGCTTCGATCTGCGAGTCTTGCAAGTTATTCGGTATGAAAGCGCTAGAGTACTTCCCATGCACGTCTGTGGAGAGCCTTCGTAGAGTAAATCACTCCACACACGTTACGATAGGTCAAAACGCGGTCTCTGCTGACGTTCTCTCCCTCCGTGCACATGACGATACCGAATCAAAACCACCAGAAAGCAATCAGTAGAGCGAACTCTCCTAATACTCGAGCAGACCGGCCCGGCCGCCCAAAGCATTGGGGAGTTTAAAATTCCCAATTTCCACAAACCTCCGTTATAAGCGGTACGTTTATCTCGTGCGCGCGCCCCTCTCATCCGATGACTTTGACCGGAATATTGGTAGCACGGCGGGCAGGAACAGGAAGTGTGTGTGTGTGGCGGGGGGTTAGGCCTCGATGCAAGGCGAACACAGATAGCAGATCGTCCAACCGCGGACTGATTGGCGGCTTGTTGTCGGGTCGAACGGCACCGGCCCACCACCACCCCACTCCATCGCCAACGCCCCCCAAATATCTCCACGCTAACGTTCTGCTTCGCTTTGGGTCGCTCCAAACCGGCATAAGAACGCTGTGAAGATGACAGCGGCAACGAGGACGCCCGTAGCCCGAGGAATAATCTCGTGGTTGTTTAGGTTGCGAGAGAACCTCCGCGGGGGATCTTAGCTTGCGCCAAATGTGCCTCCAAAGCCATCCTCTCTCTCTCTTTCTCTCTACGCTCCGCCACTGCCACTTTCCGCGTGTTACAGAGCTCGATCCGTTCTGAATGCCCTTCGCTTTATGCACCGTTCGTGGCGCGAGAGACTGGCTTCGTATATCTCGACGAATAGCATAATCCTTTCTTAGTCATCTCAACGCAAAGAAACCCACGACCCACAAACGATTTGAAAAAGCAGAACGAATTTGGGGATATCGTCGTCGTCGTCGCTGTACTAAGGGTGTAGCAGCACATCGCACGCATACAAATGCAGCTGGTTGGCACGTTCTGCACATGCACTGCTTTATGCAGAACAGCGTCCCTGTTTGCATCTCCACGGCCTGCTCCTGCCTTCAACGACGGTAGCTACAACTCACGGGCCTCCACAAACGACAAAGGAGGCTCCGGCGCGAAAGACACCCCAGCGCACACGACGGCCCCACTGCTTCTTCTCACCATCCGCCAAGCCCGACATGCTCCGGTAGCATACATTTGATTTCACCACCAATTCCCGTAAGTGTACCATTTCTTCGCAAGCCATCTGTGATTGAGGCGGGCCAACGTTTGCCGACAGCAACAGCGATTATTCAGAACTGCAAACAAACCGTTGAAGCACGGGACAGACGGCTCCAAACCGTGCGGTGCCGCATGGAACAGAGACGTCAGAGAGTGAGCGATGGATATTACTGGAGTTTGTTCAAGGTACAAAAATAAACGTAACCTTTATAGAAATTCTAAGAATTTCGTAATCATGTTTGCAAGAAGATCTATAATTCGAGTAAACAAACCAAAGCATTAAACGATAAAAACGCAGGCAGCGCACCATTTTTGTAGTAGCAATTTTCAAGATGCTTTCAGACACATTAGGTAATGCGGTGTTAAAATTTCCAAAACAACTCTCTTCCAGGCGCGATGGGTAATAATCGGTTCTATTTTATTGCCTTTGCGTGCGCGCCACTGGAGTATGCATGGACCAACAACAAGTGCGTAGTCGACGCGATAAAAAAGCAACAAGGAGATTACGCTAAAAGAAGGCCATGAATAATGCAACAGCGGCGACAATAATCTCGCTCGGGGAAAAGATGCGTCCGACCGATAGTGCCTAACAGTGAACCAGAGGAAGTGTATTGCGGAAGTGGAAGAACTAGACGCCAGACAAAACACAGTGAAAACGGAACGGAAATGTATCTATCCGGGGAGACACTTTGGAAATTTGCAACGATCCACAGCGAGATAGTCCTGAAACGAGACGCCTCATTATGAGGTATAAAACGCTGTTTGCTTTAAAGCTTTACCCAAAATAAGACCAGCAGGCGACGATTTGTTCGCTATTAGATGTGGCACACTTTGCGATAAACATTTAAGTCCTTGGCTTGTCGGAGTGGCGATAACATTGCTTTTACGATGATAACCAAACTCTCTAAACTCTGTTCCGGTGTGTCCCAAAACCTTTGGCGGATATTGAGTCACGAAGCTGGAATGCGATTAGGATAAGAACTCCAGTGCTGGAACAGCAATCCCCGGAACTAAGACCGAGCTGCTGCCGTACAGGATGGATAATAATTATGGTTCGGTTTTCGCCTATCGGAAGAAGCAAAAAACAAATCGCGCGATAATACTTTAAAACCCTCGAGGAAACCAACGCAGGAAAGCACCACTCCTAACCGTACGGTAGAATAACACCGGCAGCAAGTGCAGCAGGAGGACAACTTTAAACCAACAGGTCCATAAAATAATCAAACCACCTCATCAGCAGGACGGGATGCCGAAAACGGAAGGAAGAACACGATAGTGGCAAACTAACGCTGCCAAAACCAAAACACCCGTATCGCAACAGGGTGTCCCTTTACCGTCATTAAAGCCACTCGAACAGGGCAAGAAGCACACGGCGGCTTGAATGTTAGGAATGCTGCTGCGCAGTCGAGTGATACCGTAATAATAGCTATAATACCTCTTCTCGAGCCGTGCTTCGATCTGCGAGTCTTGCAAGTTATTCGGTATGAAAGCGCTAGAGTACTTCCCATGCACGTCTGTGGAGAGCCTTCGTAGAGTAAATCACTCCACACACGTTACGATAGGTCAAAACGCGGTCTCTGCTGACGTTCTCTCCCTCCGTGCACATGACGATACCGAATCAAAACCACCAGAAAGCAATCAGTAGAGCGAACTCTCCTAATACTCGAGCAGACCGGCCCGGCCGCCCAAAGCATTGGGGAGTTTAAAATTCCCAATTTCCACAAACCTCCGTTATAAGCGGTACGTTTATCTCGTGCGCGCGCCCCTCTCATCCGATGACTTTGACCGGAATATTGGTAGCACGGCGGGCAGGAACAGGAAGTGTGTGTGTGTGGCGGGGGGTTAGGCCTCGATGCAAGGCGAACACAGATAGCAGATCGTCCAACCGCGGACTGATTGGCGGCTTGTTGTCGGGTCGAACGGCACCGGCCCACCACCACCCCACTCCATCGCCAACGCCCCCCAAATATCTCCACGCTAACGTTCTGCTTCGCTTTGGGTCGCTCCAAACCGGCATAAGAACGCTGTGAAGATGACAGCGGCAACGAGGACGCCCGTAGCCCGAGGAATAATCTCGTGGTTGTTTAGGTTGCGAGAGAACCTCCGCGGGGGATCTTAGCTTGCGCCAAATGTGCCTCCAAAGCCATCCTCTCTCTCTCTCTTTCTCTCTACGCTCCGCCACTGCCACTTTCCGCGTGTTACAGAGCCCGATCCGTTCTAAATGCCCTTCGCTTTATGCACCGTTCGTGGCGCGAGAGACTGGCTTCGTATATCTCGACGAATAGCATAATCCTTTCTTAGTCATCTCAACGCAAAGAAACCCACGACCCACAAACGATTTGAAAAAGCAGAACGAATTTGGGGATATCGTCGTCGTCGTCGCTGTACTAAGGGTGTAGCAGCACATCGCACGCATACAAATGCAGCTGGTTGGCACGTTCTGCACATGCACTGCTTTATGCAGAACAGCGTCCCTGTTTGCATCTCCACGGCCTGCTCCTGCCTTCAACGACGGTAGCTACAACTCACGGGCCTCCACAAACGACAAAGGAGGCTCCGGCGCGAAAGACACCCCAGCGCACACGACGGCCCCACTGCTTCTTCTCACCATCCGCCAAGCCCGACATGCTCCGGTAGCATACATTTGATTTCACCACCAATTCCCGTAAGTGTACCATTTCTTCGCAAGCCATCTGTGATTGAGGCGGGCCAACGTTTGCCGACAGCAACAGCGATTATTCAGAACTGCAAACAAACCGTTGAAGCACGGGACAGACGGCTCCAAACCGTGCGGTGTCGCATGGAACAGAGACGTCAGAGAGTGAGCGATGGATATTACTGGAGTTTGTTCAAGGTACAAAAATAAACGTAACCTTTATAGAAATTCTAAGAATTTCGTAATCATGTTTGCAAGAAGATCTATAATTCGAGTAAACAAACCAAAGCATTAAACGATAAAAACGCAGGCAGCGCACCATTTTTGTAGTAGCAATTTTCAAGATGCTTTCAGACACATTAGGTAATGCGGTGTTAAAATTTCCAAAACAACTCTCTTCCAGGCGCGATGGGTAATAATCGGTTCTATTTTATTGCCTTTGCGTGCGCGCCACTGGAGTATGCATGGACCAACAACAAGTGCGTAGTCGACGCGATAAAAAAGCAACAAGGAGATTACGCTAAAAGAAGGCCATGAATAATGCAACAGCGGCGACAATAATCTCGCTCGGGGAAAAGATGCGTCCGACCGATAGTGCCTAACAGTGAACCAGAGGAAGTGTATTGCGGAAGTGGAAGAACTAGACGCCAGACAAAACACAGTGAAAACGGAACGGAAATGTATCTATCCGGGGAGACACTTTGGAAATTTGCAACGATCCACAGCGAGATAGTCCTGAAACGAGACGCCTCATTATGAGGTATAAAACGCTGTTTGCTTTAAAGCTTTACCCAAAATAAGACCAGCAGGCGACGATTTGTTCGCTATTAGATGTGGCACACTTTGCGATAAACATTTAAGTCCTTGGCTTGTCGGAGTGGCGATAACATTGCTTTTACGATGATAACCAAACTCTCTAAACTCTGTTCCGGTGTGTCCCAAAACCTTTGGCGGATATTGAGTCACGAAGCTGGAATGCGATTAGGATAAGAACTCCAGTGCTGGAACAGCAATCCCCGGAACTAAGACCGAGCTGCTGCCGTACAGGATGGATAATAATTATGGTTCGGTTTTCGCCTATCGGAAGAAGCAAAAAACAAATCGCGCGATAATACTTTAAAACCCTCGAGGAAACCAACGCAGGAAAGCACCACTCCTAACCGTACGGTAGAATAACACCGGCAGCAAGTGCAGCAGGAGGACAACTTTAAACCAACAGGTCCATAAAATAATCAAACCACCTCATCAGCAGGACGGGATGCCGAAAACGGAAGGAAGAGCACGATAGTGGCAACCTAACGCTGCCAAAACCAAAACACCCGTATCGCAACAGGGTGTCCCTTTACCGTCATTAAAGCCACTCGAACAGGGCAAGAAGCACACGGCGGCTTGAATGTTAGGAATGCTGCTGCGCAGTCGAGTGATACCGGGTTCTCGACTTACTCGCGACGGTCTCAAGCTGTGTGGAGGCAGATTTTTGTAGATGAGTTTTAAGATTTGTTTAGTATTAGCGGAGCAACAAAAAAAATCGAAACGATTGTGATTGTTATTTGGTATATGGAACTGCATTCTTGCAGCGTGTTTGTGTATCGATTTGCACACTTCTTGCGATGCATGTTTCGCGGGGTGAACATAAGCATGACATATGGCATTTAGAGGTGCGTGTTGTGGTGATTTTAGATGCAACCAACGGATAAGCGCTCGAATTCCGCCATTTTGGGCGATCCAAACTCAGCTAATCCCGGAACGTATAACACACACATAAAGCCTCATTCACGCATTTCTTCAGAATGCAACATTCTGGGCACAAAATTGTTTGGGCCTCATCAATTAGCAATGTTTCACAGCGGCCCACACGGTTTAATTTAGTTTCATTGAGAAGAATTAGAGTACCAACGGTGGCAGATGAATAAAATGATGATCGAGATCCAGCGGGCAGGAGAGATGCGCAAAATGTGCCTCCACACCACGACCACTGGGACGGGATACGCTAGCACGGTTCGAGGTTATTGCATTAATTCGCGGCCGGGTTCTGTGGTGCAAGCAAGCAAGCAAGGACCTATCCAACCATGGAACTGTTACATATGCAACGAAGCACACACCACATTGCGCGCACGTCCACCAACCGGCGAGTTAGTTCTCGGGCGGGCGGTAGCAGCAGAAGGACACACGCCCGACCACACCGATGACATTCGTAATATCTGAATAACAATGGAGCTAAATTTACACAAGCAACAGCGATTGTCGAGCGGCCGTGCTCCGAGGTTCGGGGATTAACAGGCTTTAAATTGAGGCAAACAAAAAAGGCATTATCTGCAAATGCTCTTTTATCCGAAGAGATCAGTTGGGTGGGATTTTCGTTTGCCCTCAAAACCCCCTTCAGTATGGTTTATATATGTACAAAACATTTCGAATATAATATCTCTTTATAGAAATACTCATCTGATCTACATCATTCTTGCAAATGATACGTTTGGCTTCATACTATACTGTCGTGATATCCCTAGGTCAAGCAAGCATAGGCTCTTTTTTAACTAGAGAGCATATGGCAGGAAGAAATTAGCTAACGCTACTAAAAAAAAATAAAGAATCTAAAAATACAGACACATAAAGTTTGAAAGTTATCGGGTATACAAATACGTTAGGAACCTTAAAAAAGGTGATCTCATCAATAGATTTTAAAGGCAAGAATGCCAGATTCCATGTATAATATCAGCAGCTTGGGCTTCTTTCAATTATATGACATTTGCGACGGCATTGTATATTTCTCGAGCGTACAAATCATGGTAATTTTAATGCCTGCTCCTTCAATTAGTTCATATGAAGAGAACTGGAGCTATGAGCTATTGCAAACTTCTGAAAACTCATAGCGGAGACTATATTGATGAATTAATATGTCGCAAGTGGTTCAATTAGTCAACAAGTTGTAATTTTAATATGTGAGATCAAACCATCAATAGACCAGACACGTGTTAGTAATTTTTTAATCACGTATCGACGAAATACAAGTTGCAGGTTGCATTACCTGCTATGAAAGTGCTTGAAAAATATAATTTTGAAAATATTCTCCTCCACACTGTTTGACAAAAGTATAAAATTGTATTTTGCATGCATATAACTCGTGGCCCAGAAAATGAGGTAACATTAAATGAAAGAAAACGAAGAAAAAACAACAATCTACGAAGGTAAATTATCTAAAAACGAAATAATGTCACGCAAGAACGCACGCAAGAGCTGGCGTGCCGAAAACATACGCCAAACAACAAAGCCAGCAAATGGCATAAAACTGTGGCGGCGGCGGCGGCGGCAGCATCGTGTGAGCCTAGGAAGGCCGACCCCATCGGCCCCGAGGCGTACTGATGGTGATGCGATAGTGAACCCAAAAATTTGGTCAACCAATGAAATCATTAGAATATCGGACCTTAAAAGTGGCCACACAACCCTACACCACCCGCCGGTGTGGAAATAATAGACATTCCGTTCTCGGCGGCGTACTAAACCATCCTTTTCCCTCTGCCTGCCCGCCCGGAGGCCGTTGGTATGGCGAGGTGGAGCATAAGAATTTCGGGCCCCCATCAGCCCATCAGCCGAACACTCATGCACGAACGACACCCGCTTTACGGTCTTTAGCCGCCATAGAACAAAAGATAGCCGGGCGCAAGGCGCACGGCGAACAAATATCCGCCCCAAAACGGTGTCCGGTCGACCTGGCGGGCGGATGGACGCGCGCTCGCTCGTTCGCTCGCTCGATCTCCATGTCGAATTTAATTAATTTAAGTCACGCAACAATCTTTGCTCATTTGTCATTTTATTCATGTGCTGCTCTCTCTCTCTCTTTCTCGGGCGAGCACCTCCTCTGTCCGTTCCCTGCCGGGTGAGGAGAAGCTTTACCTCGTTTCTATGTTCTTCCAATCGGTTATCACGAGCACCGTCGTCGTGTCCCGAGCGAGCCCGGCGTTGTTTCGACTGACTATAGGTTGTCAATCTTCTTCAGATTTTTGTTCCAGAAAAAAAACACCGGAATCTCGGAGCGGCCAAATCATAATCACGCTCCTCGAGAGTTTTTACGTTCCTATTTGATACTGGGGAATCTATAATTTCCCCTTTTCCTGCTGTACCTTGCTGCACAACGCGTCTTTAAATAGTGAGTGTAAAGTTAATCGTTTTTCCTAAACAACTTTTCGTTTTAATCAGTATCATTACGGGTGGAAGTGGATTTTAAATATTGTCGTAACAGTAAAATACCGTTTCGCTTTCGACGGTACAACAATTGCCGGCGATGGATGCAACCAATGTCGCAGCGTTTCGAACTTGTCTCATTGTTTGCATATCACACCGTCCAACGACTTAAAAAGAGCCGCTGATGAAGACCCGGTTATAACACACAAAGCATGTAGTCTGTTCAAAACAGGGAACACCGCGAAACGAGCCAGGATTATTCATATACCAACGAAGAAAAAAAAACACCGGGTAACTCAATCCGACCCTCGGCCATGTGACGTTCGCTGCCGTGTTCGTCGATATCGGTCGAGTGGTGGAGAGAGAGAGAGTGTGTGTGCGTGTGTTTGCCACGATTTTAACTTTAACGCCCTTCGTATGCAATTTGAATGATGTCGAAGGATATATGCGAAAGTGTCCCATGGTGTTCGTAAAAGTACCGTGTACCGTGCAACAACCAACCGGTATGCGTGCTGTTATATCCTGTGGTTGCTGTTTGATTGGGTATGCTCTTTGCGTGAGATAGAAGTGTCTACTAACCATTGATTTGACGTGACCGCGAACGGTTTAACGACAGCTAAACCTCTTATAGCGATAGCACAGGATAGCAGTAAACCCAGATGAATGTTTCATCAGCAAACGCGTTTCATCAGTTTCATTCGAAGGTTTGTGGATTAACTATTAACGTAAACTTGAACCTTTCTGCATGCGAAAATGGGGCGAACAAAATAGCTAAGAAAAACTAACAATGGTTTAGTGTAAACTTTACCAAATGTTGAAAAGCGATACTACACCTAGTTACTTTATACATTGCGAAGCGATATTCATAACAGGCTACAACTAAAAACTCTTCGCTGGGTCGAAAAACTTCGACCATTTCTTGCTTTTCGTGACTTAATTACATTCGTAGTTGAATAATCATCAGTTATGTGTACGACAGCTCCAGTCTAGTTGTGATTTGAATCCACGAGCTGGTTTTTGTAACTCCCGATTGCTATAACAATGCTGAAAACACCGATAAGATTCGACAACTAACCTTAACAGAGAGAGAGAAACAGACAAATCTGCAACGAAATAGAAACAGAAATATAGTTATTTTTGATGAATATGAAATGAAAAAAAATATGAAGAATATGAATATGAATATGAAAAGCCAGCTCAATTTAACTACACAACGAAGCGAGTCAATGTCTTTGAAGTATGACCCCTAAAAAGTCCGATTTTTTACAACACAATTGTCAAATTAGCTAATTAAGACGTTGCTAGCGACACAACGAACAGATTTTTTAATATGATTTGACAAATAACGATAAATCCTACCTCCGGGAAGCACAATCGGGGACAAATAGGGACACGAACGCCCGGGCGCATGCAGACACAAGCAGGCAAGAACACACGCGCGCACACACATAAAGAAACGAATCCCGACGCAAAGAGCTGGAAAACGCAAACGTAAACCGGGTTTCACTTTCCATCCGCAACCACTACTAACTCCGATTCCCGATTCCCCATCCCACATATAAAGTTACCTCTTTGCTTGCACGAACGCCGCCGTGTGGCACGGGGAGTTAGTATTTTCGCTCGACTTTATCCCATAAATTTGCACGCAGCACAACAGCCCCCCGCCGCCGCCAGGGCCGCGTTCTTTGGGGCACCAGCGTCGAGGGGGTAATTCAAAAGACATCAACAAACTGTAAGGGCCTACCGACGCCGTACTGCAGGGCAGGGAACACCGCGAAACGAGCCAGGATTATTCATATACCAACGAAGAAAAAAAAACACCGGGTAACTCAATCCGACCCTCAGCCATGTGACGTTCGCTGCCGTGTTCGTCGATATCGGTCGAGTGGTGGAGAGAGAGAGAGAGTGTGTGCGTGTGTTTGCCACGATTTTAACTTTAACACCCTTCGTATGCAATTTGAATGATGTCGAAGGATATATGCGAAAGTGTCCCATGGTGTTCGTAAAAGTACCGTGTACCGTGCAACAACCAACCGGTATGCGTGCTGTTATATCCTGTGGTTGCTGTTTGATTGGGTATGCTCTTTGCGTGAGATAGAAGTGTCTACTAACCATTGATTTGACGTGACCGCGAACGGTTTAACGACAGCTAAACCTCTTATAGCGATAGCACAGGATAGCAGTAAACTCAGATGAATGTTTCATCAGCAAATGCGTTCATTCAGTTTCATTCGAAGGTTTGTGGATTTAACATTAACGTAAAATGCATGCGAAAATGGGGCGAATTTGGAACAAAATAGCTAAGCCAAACTAACAATGGTTTAGTGTAAACTTTACAAAATGTTGAAAAGCGATACTACATTAGTTACTTTATACATTGCGAAGCGATATTCATAACAGGCTACAACTACAAACTCTTCGTTGGGTCGAAAAACTTTGACCATTTCTTGCTTTTCGTGACTTAATTACATTCGTAGTTGAATAATCATCAGTTCTGTGTACGACAGCTCCAGTCTAGTTGTGATTTGAATCCACGAGCTGGTTTTTGTAACTCCCGATTGCTATAACAATGCTGAAAACACCGATAAGATTCGACAACTAACCTTAACAGAGAGAGACAGACAAATCTGCAACGAAATAGAAATAGAAATATAGTTATTTTTGATGAATATGAAATGAAAAAAATATGAAGAATATGAATATGGATATGAAAAGCCAGCTCAATTCAACTACACAACTAAGCGAGTCAATGTCTTTGAAGTATGACCCCTAAAAAGTCCGATTTTTTACAACGCAATTGTCAAATTAGCTAATTAAGACGTTGCTAGCGACACAACGAACAGATTTTTTAATATGATTTGACAAATAACGATAAAAAGACATAATAAAAACACAGTATCACGATTTGCACATATGTATGAAACCCACACAATCCCTTTCTAAACTAGCCAAAATCGTGATAACGAAAACATTAACCACGTGTGTCCTTAATTGAGGGCTCGAACGATATGTTGGCCATACTTTCGTCAGCATTTAACGCCTTTGCGGTAGAAAGGGGGTTGAAAATCATGTCGTTAAAAACATTAACCTCAGTGCATGAGAATAAAAAGTGTTAGAAATTGCCTCTAGTAAGCGTGAGCATCACGAAATGTTCCTGCTGCTCTCGTCGATTCCTGCAGCCCTGCTAAACGTGCTTATACTATTGGTGCTACAAGTGCTTCCACCGACTACTTCCGCCTCTCTTCCCGGTGGTGGTGTCCGGAAAGATTGCACCCATCTTAACGAGACACCCAGGTCTAGCACAAAACTCTCCCCTGTACTCGCGTGAGAAATGCTGATGTTGTCGCCGGGCGTCGTCAGTTTGGCGCACGAACTGATCTTGCTTCCTCCTGCCGCTCCAGCTGCTCTTCAGAATCCCACGGATGCACTCCCACCAACTCCGCAAATCCACCACATCGCGCTTCAACATCACGCAGCACGAAACACGAAGAACTCCTGTGGTCGATAGTGTTTAGTTCCATTGGCGCCAAGCCATGGTTCCTTCTAGTTGGCACCTACGTCTCGTCCCCAAAAGGAAAGCTATCAATAGCATATAATCATCAGCGGTAGTGTGTAATAGCGCATAAATACAGCCTTCCTATGGAGTATGCATGCATGGCAAACGGCAACCCGCCTTCACTGCACCAGCGTGGAGGGGTTCGTGTAGAGACTCATAAGGTTCCACCGTTGGGGTTGTGCAACCGTGGCACCGAACCGTCGAGACCGGCGTACCAAACACCACCATTATCGTTCTTTAATTTCTCCAACTCGTCATCCGTGCCACGCGTGCTGGAACGGAAATGGGAATGAAAGTATCCGGTCCAAGCTTCCGCCAGTGGCAAGTGCGAAACTCCAACGAATCTACCGAGCAACAGTCGCTTAGTAATGTTGTGCGCATACATCAAACTGCTTCGACGCACTTTGGAAGAACGTTTCGATCCTGGGAGAGTTGTTTCATTTACTACAAGAAATATTTTTTTTGAAAAAAAAAACATAACAAAATCTGTCAAATACTGAACGAGAGCATTGCGATAAACGATAATACCCACCTAATAGGCAACCCAATACCATGAGCATTCGTTTAAAAACATCATTAATCAAATTACATTACTATGATCAATATCCGGGCATGCCTACCGTCAGTTCATATTTATCTTGCATTCTTTCCCACATTCCCGTAGTGTTTACTCTCGGATCAAATGCCAAAAAAATCATTACCAACCACAATGCTGTTGGGATTGCTTAAACCCAAAACACATGTAGATACCCACTTTCACATCCGACAATCGTCGTAGAACGCCCATAATGTATCGGCGTCTCCTCGCCTCCAAACGGATATTATTCTTTTCCCACAATCTTGTGCGAGGATAAGACCCCTAAATTGAGCTAAATTATCGAACAATTAGTAGCAGAGAGAGAGAGAGAAAGAGAGAAAGGATTGGAATTCCATCGCTGTGTCACACTGTCACCAGCCTCCGCATCCGCAGCAATTCATCCGGCCATTTAAATGGCTGCTTCGCAGCAGCACACCCCAAAGTTCTTGAGAGGAGAAATTGTGTGTTCGGTCGGTTTTATTGCGTTTATTCGACAAGCTCGACAAACATGTTCTGGTATTTGTCACGTGCGGCACCATCGTACAGAGTTCCTGATACATTATCGCCGGATTCTACGACTCTTTGTCGGCGGCACTGCTCAGCCGGTACGATTAACATCGGTAGTATCAACGTCTCCAGGAGGAGTTGGCTGGCCTATCTCGCACACCCAGTTCAATACTTCGGCTTATGCTCGATTAGTCACAAAAAGAACGCGAACGCGGGAAGCAGCGCCCATCGCTGACCAGCAGTGCAGCAACTGACGGTGACAGACGGAGGCCTTCCATTCGTCAATCAATTGGTTTGCTCAATTAACCGTGGAATGTAACGATTCCGTTTTCTCGCACAAGATGATAATCGCAGATAGTGCCGGACAGATTTTGTGCAGAAGCAGGATTTCATTGTCCCTTTTGTACAAATAATACATGATTCCAGTATGTGTCGATTACAATATTCTATGTCTAAGCTTACTATATAACACAATTTTAAATTCAAACCCATTTATAGAATTTGCACAACATTTCCCAAAATTCGGCGTTTCGCAACACGAATACGCGCCCCCTCCATCAGATCGACCATTCTTGCCAAATAAAAAACACCAACAGAAATTGAATAATGACCCGAAATCCATTGTGCAACGGGAGAGAGAGAGAGGGAACCAGTTGATAAAGACACATTTAACCAGCATTTCACAGGCCGCACACCACATGGGCGACATCATTCGAATGGTTAATTGGATAACATGGCACCACTAGGCGCGCCCTATTGAAGCCGCCGGAAGAACCGGGAGAAATGCTGATGGCACATTTCAGCAGCATATGGCAGAACGGCGACAATATATTAATTGGCTTTAGGGAACAAAATTTATTGAACCACAGCAGCCCCGCGTTCGCTGCTCATCGTCCTTTTTTGTGTGGCACTTTACTAATGTAGGTACATTTTATGCCGAAAATACACGCTTCGCTATCGTTAAAGTGTGCACATGAGAGTTGTTTTTTTTAAATTCTATTGATTATACACCACCTAGCTATCATACACGCTGAATACGTTTATACGCGCTAGTTACGTACTTCTCCCTAGCTTCTAGACTGAGCTTGTAAAATCATGTGCCGCGATTGTGATATCAACTGACGCAGTTGCCATATCATGTGCTGCGTTTGTGATAAATGTTGCTATTCTTGCCTTATCATCTGAAAAACCCTGTAACATTATCGGAGGTATAATTTTATTAATTTAACAATAACAACAATCTAAAAGATACTTCAAGTTGCAGATGTTCCTAAGAAGGAATAGGATCACAAACTTGGCTGATCATAACTCAAGAAAAATTGGCAACTGCCAACAACAATCTTTCTAACATTCGATTATCCGCATAACATCGGTTAGGGACTCCAATTTTGCCTATCAGTTTTTGATCAACGCACCTCAAAAGATAATGTATCTTGCATAACAAAGAATATCGCTAGTAATAAAACAACATTACATAATCGCGATGACTACACATGCTAGCATGTTTATCAATCTATGTTCTGTTCTCCTCAGGGGAACATCTTTTCCAGCATTGTGTAATCGTAATGCAATGTCGAGGTTAACTTAACTCACTGAATCGCTTTTCCCCTACCAAAAACCCGCCTCAGTTACACCCCCGGCGGGCAAATCCCTCCTGCAAAAATGACGCAAAACATCAATCAATTGCTCATAAATTTCTTCGTTAAAGTAGTGGAGGCTGCTCGCATAAACCATCCCACGTGAAGCATCTTGAACCAACTAACTAACGTAGCAAAAACGGTTGGCAGCAAGAGTCTGCTCGTGCGGTTTTTCACGCTCCGACCAGAATGCGTTCGTTCTATCCTTGTCGCGGCAAGCTAGTTTGTTCGGTCATATCTCCTTTGAGTCGCGCAGCCGAATGGAATGTTTGTTCCTCTGACTGATAAAGCAATAAAATGGGCGCGTGCTACACATATCTCTGCCTGGATCGGGGAAGATTCGACCGCGACGAAATTTCCCTATCAGCTCGAAATCGACAGCACCGAAACCCAGGCCGGTGCGGCCCTTATCTTCGACGCCCAAGATCCGGACCATCGCCTGGACGTGGTGCTTCATGCGTGCCCGTGTGCGCACACGTTCCCTACCGTAATTCAATTAGGCCAATCAATCTTTTATCTATTTTTATGTAGTTTGATTCCCGGGTGCGGGAACTGATTCGGTTAACAGTCTCCCCGCGCGGCAGCAGTATCGCGAGGGATACAGCGGCAGAGTCTCAGAGGTTGCCCTGACACACACCGCCCTAGAGATTGATCTCGCTTGATAGTCAACATTCCCCCGCACATTCTTTCCAGCTCAGGTCAAGAAGCCAATGACCGGCAAACATATCTATCTCCTTTGCATATCCATCCCATGCCACAAGAGCGGTAGCACTCGAGTATAGCGTGTGGCCGTGTCGAGGGAACGCTGGCGGGAAGTGAAAGCGATCTTAGAATGGCGATAAATCGACACAAATTCACACACACACACACACACACGAAAGGTCAACAGTGAAGGTTAAGACAAAGATGTGAGAAGGTGAATAAAAAAAACTGTGTGTATAAGCTGTGGGGTATTGGTGGCTGCCCACTCGTCGAGCGATTGATGTCTATTAATCGAACTACGAGGCGTCTGCCCTATCTCACCAACGGTTCATTCTCTCGAGTGAAAGCCAACCGGGCACAGAAGAGATACCACCGGAGGCTACGGGAAGAAATTCAACAGATCCACCCTTTCCATCCAGGGCAGGAGGAAATCGTCGTACGCGCCCAGCGGGTGTGACCACCGTCCGCCTGTGCGCTCTCGCAGAAAAACCGCCGGTGACCGATTGACCTATCTTCGCGCGAAGGCAAACATGGGCGTCTTTCGGTTTGAAGCCAGCCAGCAAGCCAGCATGGTCAAATGGAGCGAATAAAACGATGTGGTGGTGGCAACCTGCTGTGAAGAAGGGCAAGCCGCATTGCCAACCGTACACACATCGTTCGTGCGCGTTTTTGGTGGTTGGAAAGTGAGAAAGTACACACGCCGAGGGTGCGTCGCTTAGAGTCGATCACACCTATGACTCGTGCTCAAAAGAAGCCATATTTGATCACGAGCATTCTGAATCTGCGACTCGACGCGTTTACAACATTTGGAGTCCACCAGCAGCGCGGGAAGAACATCTCGAAACATCTGCTGCACCTTCCGCCACCAACATCCGCGGGTTGATAGATGGGAACCACCGCAACCACCACTTGCCCCCGAGCGAAACAATTGACCGAAGAGGAAGAAAAAGGCGAGCATAAAAGCATATCCATCCTCCTCAATCGCCGCGCTACGGAAAAGGTTAGAAATGCCTCACACGCGGGTCGCTTCTGGCGCGAGCCCATACATTCGCGCGAGTGTTCTTTGTGTGAAGCGTGTGTTAGAAACGAGAAAGAAACACGCGAAACATCTTCATTCTTCGGCACATGGTATGGTGATACCATCTCCAACGCGGACGAGGAAAGGTTTGATGGGCTTGAGCAGTTTGGCTTGCTACTATTTTCGATAGGTGTAGTTTTGATTGTATTGTTTTTTTTTGTTCTCGACTATCCCTAGTCGTAACTTCCATACGCACATTATGGCACGATCGGTTGGGTTGGGTTGAATAAGGAAGTTTATGTACCATCGACGCCACGGCCGTCTGAATGGAATGGTTTTCGCCCGGATGATGTGTACAAACTGGGTCCCAACACAACGTCGTTTCGGGGTCGCTTTCCATATCATGAACGCTCGGTCACATCCCAAACCAACAACATCCATCCAGCCATCCGCAGGCAAGTGATGACGATGCGATCATCGCTGATATTGCGAGCGTTCAACAAAGCCGAGTGGGTCGTAATTTGGAAGGCTGTAGGCTTTTCCTGCTCAGCAGACAGGAGGGGGGAAAAATAACACACATATGCTCGAAAATTCGGACCTCCGCGCGCCCGCTGGATCACGAACCAAGCGAGCGTGTGCTTTATTGGACCAGTTCCGGCGTGTAGCTATAGCGTGTCCGATGATTTTCTCATTGCGCGCTCCTCTTATGCTCCGCATCTTCTTTGCCGTCCGCTGACTACGGTGTGGGATCCATTTTGACCGGCTCCTTTTTTACGGAAGGTTTGGAAGATTCTACAGATTTACAAAAAGTATTTAAGCCATGTCCAGGCCGACCGAATGGATCGACTGACAGTCGTCAAAATCTGGATAGGGACGACCGTTGGACAAATGTACTACTGCACAGTGGGATAGTCACACATTAGTTTACAGCTCGGCCATCCTGACAACCGATTTGCCCTCAATTCGCTCGCTGGCTCCTTCACGATGCCGATGACCAAGGGAACCGGGAAAGGGTGTATTTGATAAATTTGATTATCGATAGATAGCATGTGTTGTCTGGGAAGGAGTAGCACGAATCAATGAGACATCTTTCCGTGCAAATAGAAGTAGCGCGAAATTTCTCGCTGTAAAGTGCATACATAAAAAAACGGCTGTCAAAAAAGGACCGTGTTTTATGTATGCACTTTAAAGCCGTTTCCAGACGTACCGCGATTTTCACGTTGCGATTGGCGTTTGCGACTTTTGACAGCTGTGACGTCAGCAACTCCATACGAAAAAAACCGATTGGCGCTCGAATTCGTTCACGGTGTGTGTATTTACTGCGAAAGGATTTGCCGCCGCGAATTTCGAAAATAGTACAGTTTAGCTGATTGACAGCTCCGTAATATAACAGTTTCCATGCACGATTTTCACATATTTTGCGGAAACTGGCAGTAAAACGTGTGGAAACTGCTTGAATATGTAATCAATTATGCACAAAATAACTTTCCTGTTGCCAGTCACAAGATAAACATGAAATAAAACAATAACAAAGATGTTCCGGAGTAGAATAGTTTAGCTCCAGCGCGATTTTGGCAGATTCTGCAGAAACTGTGCTACGTCGAGCGCCAATCGCAACGTGAAAATCGCGGTACGTCTGGAAACGGCTTTACAGTGAGTAATTTCGCGCTACGTCTATTTGCACGGTTTGATGTGAAAGCAAGAGAGAGGGCGATACAGAATGTCCCCCCGACAACTTGTTAATATGTCAAAAATTTCTGCCTGGGTCATCTTCCAGCTGGGAGGTTTTTTGACGTTTTAAAAAGTAGCACCACCGAAATAAATAAACAAACTTTCACCATGGTGGACGCAAATTCTGCTAAAAAACCTTCGCTAAACGAACAAGAACGGGAACTGGAGCAGCAGGCATTCATAGAGTTTCAGAAGTAAGTTCTCCAGTGCCGAAAGTATTCCCCGAATGTTAATTTCATATCGCCCTATGGCTGCTTTTCAGAGCCGACTACCAGGCATGCTACCAATCGCTGCAAAAGCTGCTGAAAACGCAGGACTCGAACCCCAAGGTTCTGCACAACCGGGCGGTTGTGGAGTTCTACAACAGCGATCTTCGGAGGTATGACCAATTCCGCTCGGCCATGATACAGCTGACCGGGCTGGTGGGAGAAATTCGCACCGTGGAGGTGAGGGATCGCGAGACGTGCGCTGCCTACGTGAACCAGGCGATCGTGTTGTACCACTTCAAGCAACCGTTGGCCGCGCTGAAGATAATGCTGGCCGTGATGGCCCACTTCGACCGGTTGGACGATTATCTGCTCCGCCGGGCGGGTATTTTTACCGTCCATCTGCTGCTCGACACGAACCAACCGAAGAAGGCCAATCGGTTGCTGGGGATGTTGCAGAACCGGCTGGGCATTCAGGTGTACGCTATTTTGAGCGACTCAGATGAAGACGAACCGTTGATCGACAACGAAAGTCGTAAGGACATTTCCGAGCTACAGTTTGAAGAGTTTCGCAAGGAGTTCCGGCTGATTCTGATCCGTTCGAATCTGCTCAATGGCAAGAAGAACATGTCGATCCCGCTGGAGGACACATCGGAGTACTCCATCCTAAAAGGGCATCAGTACTTTCTTGGCAACGACTACCAAATGGCTGCGAAAGAGCTGTCGAAGCAGTTCACGAACGAACCGGTCAGTGTCAACAAGCACGGCGAAGATCAGAACACCATTTTGGCGAACAACATGGGTGTCATTCACTTTTCGGTCAAACACTACGCTCTGGCGGCGCGGTTCTTCCAGCAGGCGCTACTGTTCGACAAGTCGGCTACGGAGGATACATCAACGGAAAAGGTCGAAGGATCGCCGCTCTACTGTGTCGGTGCAACGAAGCGTCCCGAGATACTCTACAACCACGGTCTGGCGCTGTTGCATCTGCAGCGACCGAAAGAAGCGTTCGAGTGCATGCTGATCGTGCTCAACTCAAACCACAACAATCCGCGCTTGTGGTTGCGCTTGGCCGAATGCTGCATAATGGTGCACCGGCAAGAGAAGCAGACAAAAAACACTAACATTTGCCACGGGTCGGTTGGGAGCGGCGTGCACCGGAAGTACATCCTGAATCCTACGCCCAAAACTAGTGTGGTGGATGGTGACCAATCGCTGGCTATTCCCGCGACGACGCTCGAGTTCGGTTCGCTCTGTTTGCGCAACGCGGTCACGCTGCTAGAATTTCACGAGCCGGAACTGATACGGCAGACGGAGAACAGTGACAAAACGGTTGCGTGGGATAAGGTATATGAAGGCGTACCTTGCAATCCTTCGCTGCCGATGAAGCTGGTGTCGTTCAACAAGCTCAAGTGTGCCGTTCTGGCGGCGTATAGCTACGTGCTGAATACTCTCGGCGAGTACAGTTTGGCGCTAAAGTACGCGAAGCAAATGTTGACTATCAAGGATCTACCACAATCGTACTTGTAAGTAGTGTGGACGTGGTGGTTATGTGCTTTTTTAAATGGCTATTAATTGGACCCCGTTTTTACCACCCCACATCTAGATTACTATCACATATGTACGCGGCTGAAGCGCTGATCATGCTGAATCGACCACTGGAAGCTATCGCATACTTGGAACCGAAGTTTATCACCGAGTTAGCCGGCGATGATTTTGGCATGCGCGCCTCACCGCACTGGAACATAAATTCGGCCGATGCGGCACGGTCAGTAATGCACTACAATCGGGCGGTGGTGTCGTTTCTGATAGGGGACTACGAGCAGGCTAAAATATCTATGAGTAGCTGCAACCACCCCCTAGTAATGCCGCACCTAAAGATGCTGAATGTCTATCAGGAGGTGCTGCTGGGCAATTACGACAAAGTGCAGATGCTCATACGCTACGATACGCCACACTTGATTTGAGTTGTAAGTGTGAAGTAGATTATAGGATGCATTAAACTCAAAGAGTACAGCAGAAGCTCGTCTCATCTCGTTTAATTTTCGTCCGAATAATTGCTTAAAATTAACGACCGATTCAAATTTAGAGTTTGACAGGTAAACAGCCTAATTTCCATTAGCCGCAAACATTTGCCGCAGCACCAAATATGTACAAATTACTTCCCAGAAGGACAAATTAATCCGAATAGAAATATTGTGCAACATTGCCAGTGTTTCTGCAACATTAGCATTGTTGCAACTTCATTTATTTACGACCTAGTTTCTTGGTTCACTGTAAAAAAGGGCCGTTTTTTATGTATGCACTTTACATCGAATGACAGCGAGAAATTTCGCGCTATGTCTATTTGCACGTTCATACAGCTTTTTTAAGTTGTTAATTTTTATATTGATGCGTGAAATCCTGTATTCAAATGATCAACACATTGTTATGATTTGAGCATTTAAAAAAGTAAGTATACACGCGTCGAATTGGTACTTACGAAACAGAAAAGGCTAGCAAAAATCCTCGATGTTGGTAGTGTCAACATGGGAGAAAAAGGATGTAAGAAGAATTCTATATGACAATATAATGGACATATTAGATCTCGCTTTTTCTACCACGCAGCAAGCATGGTTTTCGCATTTGGCGTTGGTTTCTTCACTTTCATATGTCATCCACGCCACATCCGAGCAACACTGTAAAACCGCCTTTTTCGTAGCTCAGCAAACGCTTGTCGCGAACGGTGGAAACGCGGCTTGAGCAAAGTCACAACACATGGAAGAACACACACACAATCGGGTCGTTTGTTTTGAGGGTGGCAAATTGGGTGGCCCGCATCGAACGAAAGTGTGTTCGTTCGCCTAATCGCATTTTTGTGTACCATATCAATCACAAGAACCGGGGAGTGTAGCAGCAAAATGCCACGAGTGCATACGTTCTTCCTCTGGACGCTGGTTCTGTGCCTGAATTCGAACGCACAGAATGGAAACCTAAAAAATGTGGTAAGTGTGCAAGACCTTGGGGCCGTGCACCGTCGTCATGATTCACATGTACTATTTGACGTATCTTGCAGCAACGGCACACTCCATCGACCGTTTCGACGGCTGGCCTTCAGCGGTTGGCCGTCGATTCGATGGCGCTCTTGCCGCAGGCGTTGGAAAATCTGCTCGTCGAGCGTGTGGTCGGCACGGCGGGTCATGAGAATGTGAAAAATTACATCGTTCAGCAGATGCGGGGCCTCGGCTACACGGTCGAGCTGGATGAGTTCGACGAAACCGTCCCCATTCTGGGTAAGCTGCGGTTCGCCAACATCGTGGCCTCGCTTAATGCGAACGCGGAACGCAACCTGGTGCTGGCCTGCCACTACGACAGCAAGTACTTCCCCGGCGAGAAGTTTATCGGCGCTACGGATTCGTCTGTACCGTGCGCGATGCTGCTCACCATCGCGGCCACCCTCAGCCCTCACCTTCAGTCCGTGCAGGCACGGACAGACCTAAGCTTGCAGTTCATTTTCTTCGACGGCGAGGAAGCCTTCCAGCAGTGGTCCGAACAGGACTCCCTGTACGGTGCGCGTCATCTTGCTGAGCGGATGCAGCGCGAGGACACCCTCAAGAAGATGGACATGCTCGTGCTGCTCGACCTGCTCGGCACGCCGGAACCTAGCTTTTACAGTTTCTTCCCGGAGACGGAAAACTGGTACGTCCAGCTGATCTCGGCCGAGCGTCGCCTGGACGAGCTGGGCCATCTTGAAAACTACAGCACGAGCAGCGTCTCACCAACGCAGAAGTCGGTGGCATACTTCAAACCCCATTCCTTCTCTTCTTACATCGAGGACGATCACATTCCCTTCCTGCGGCGAGGTGTGCCGGTGCTCCACATCATACCGAACCCATTCCCGGATGTGTGGCACAAGCTGGAAGACAATGCTGACATCGTGGACGTACCGACGGTACGTAACATGATCAGAATATTCTCCGTCTTCGTGGTGGAGTATCTGCACGTGCCCTTGTGACAATTAAGGGACGAAATGTAAAAGACGCCGAAGACAAAAACGTTCCCCCCGCACAGCGTACTTACTATCAGAGCGTAGCTTGCTTTTGTTGTACTAGCATTTTTTGCTTGAAACAGCCATGGTTGCCACGATTACGAGCCAACACCAATGAAACATTTTATGGACTTTTTACAATGCAGAACATATCGTGAAAAAGTGTAACAATAATGTGCAATAAATTTGAATAGAAAACTATTGTTGATTATACAGATGCAATGTTGTTGAAAATAAAAATAAAACACTTATACACAACATTGCGTTTATTTATGGGAATGCTATTTGTTCCGATAATAATGGCTCGCTGTTTAACACCCGAACAAATTCGCCTAAATGACACATGACGAACGATATTCTTTTTTTGCTGATTTACGGTGCTTGTAGAAGTGGTTCAGAAATGGCTGGTACCCTTGAAGCGCACGTGGGAATCAGATATTAATCGATGCATTGTTATTGCCTTTCATCACGACCGCTGCTATACTCGGCACTTTTTGTGTTGCATGAGGCTTATACGAAATTGAGCATGAATGGCCTTGTGCGGTTCTGATGTTTATTCATATTGCTTCATTTTTCCGTTATTGTATTTATTTCTTTTAACACTAACGTTTCAATTTGATTTTTAATATTCTAGTTGTAGGAATCATACAGTGATTTTGATACTGATAGTGTTAATAAATGTTTGAAAATGTTCTTCGGGGTAAAACGCACAAGAATTATCAATTTTCAATGGCTTTTTTCAAAGATTTTTATTAAATTCATTTACTTTATCCAAAGGCGTTCTGAAAACACGCGCGTTTTGCGAAGAAAAGGAAAAGCTGCAAACTTTTAGTTTATCAGTTTGTCTCAGTTCGTCCACTAGTGCGGGGTTCCTTCCATGAAATCACTACTGTGGTATCGAACCTTGTGCCTGCAGATACTACCGTGGTGATGCTGTGGCCAAAGAAACAGCGTGCCCGGCTTCGACTTTTGTTGCTTTGCTTAGACTAGAATACTTTGTCTTTGCCTGAACCTTAGGGTCAGGCACCGGGCCGACCGGGTCCGCTTGGGCGGGAGAGATGAAGAGGAATCAAATACGATCCGATTGCTACTACATTGGCAGTTGATGCTTCACCGTGATGTGCTGTCTAAGCTCCGTCTATATCGGGGGGCCCGGCGGATGGTAGGACCCTCTCTTAAAAGCGTTTGTTTGTTCCGTTCGATGGGAAGCACTTGATGGGACGAATGCCAAACGTTGTATTCGGATCAACCGTGTTCTGTACTATTTCATTAGCACTATTTTCTCTTTCCTATCGTGTTGCTTCTAGTTGTAAGCATATACTACTGTTTAAACCATGTGGAGAAAGTAGTTGTCGCTATCGGTGTAACGATGTAAGTAGTTTACCCATAAATTTCAATTCATTACTATTACGCATGAAGATTCGTCTGTTGTCCGGTACAGAATTAAGCTTACTTGCTTTTGCTAGAAGAGAGTAAGAGTAAAAGACGTAGTGGAGGAAGTATTTCATAAAAACGACGACCGGAGGCCGTCCTGCTTGGAAGATAATAGTGTTCGTTTGTGTGCTTAGTCGTGAAAGTGCGTTCCTACAATTCTAAGGTTGTTCACTTGCTGTGTTTAGCGCTGTGGGACCGTTTGTGGATGGAATGTGCGGAGATTTACGCGTGCCGTGTAAATCAATTGACTATCATTTGGTGTGATGTGGTGTGAGGTTAGATTTCCGTGTAGAAATCCGGTCGGCCGATGTTTAGCAGCTTGAACACGCTCGGCAGCAGGTACTGGGTGTTGAAACCGATCACACCGTACGTGAACAGCTTGTACGAAAGCTCGACGATGATTTTGTTCTTGTTCTCGAGCGTATTCTCCGACTGGCGCAGTTCGTTTTTGTCCCGTCCGAGTATGAAGCACACGAACGCGTAAGAGATCGATTTGGCAAACGCACGTGACGCCACAATGCAGCACAGGCCGAGAACGGTGCGAAGGAGCAGCAGGCCAAGCATGCTGTACGAAGGCCAAATGACTGCGTACGGTGGTGGCTGAGCCGGTTGCTGGAATTCGCCCAGATGGTAGTGCAACCATGCGCCGATTTCGATGCCGGCACACACACTAACCGTGAGTGCTGTGTCACCTCTGCAGGAGATCGAATAAGAAAGTGCATTTAGGACCGAGTAAAGCAATTCTAAATTATTATTTATTAATTGTTAGTAAATTATTATTAGCTTACCTAGTTGGTGTCCACTTGCCCGAGTCGGGATAGAAAACGATCAATAGTATTGATATGGGGATGATCAACACCGGTGACCAGCGGGAGGTGACAATTATAAGATCCAAGCGATCTACGATGGGAATCAGGGGGATCATTAGCAAAACCACCAGTGCCAGTCCTGCGATAATGTCCTGTAACGGGTGAGACAAGCATAATAGTTACACTCCACACGCTATTAGCATTCTCATGTACTACTAACCAGCACACTGTGCATGCCAAGATACACGCGACTAACGCAGATCACCGCGCACCAGACGCATGCAATGGCTAACCCGACCGGCAGCGAGTAGATGTAGCGATCGTACGTGTAAATAAGCACCGAAAAGGGTATTGCCACGGAAACCATCGCATGCGTGGATGGCATACCATACTCGAGGCCCCATTTTTTCTGCAACCTGGCCACCGGAAAGGTCGGACGGGGCCATCGAATAATATCCTTTAGGCTTTGACCTGTAATACAGTCATCAATATGAGCACAATCATCTCTTATCGAACGCACCGCGTGCGCCGCAGATAGTGCGCCTTAGGTCGCGTTCTCCGAAGCGAGAGGAAAAGAGGAGGGTCGTTATCTTCCCTGTGCGTACCTACGTACATAATCGCCGACCACACCATCACGACCCGCCGGCCAACGGCACTGTCGATGTTCCAAAACCAGAACGGGATAAACGTGGCGTAGAATATCTCGTCGCCCAGCTCGGTACCGATGATGAACAGCACGTACCAGAAGTAATTCGTCACCCGATAAGCATTATCATCGCCATCGATCTTCTTCTCGGGTGCGTGATTCACGGTGTGGCCGTTGGCTGTTGGCACACCTTTACCGTTCACCGTGGTGCCATTCTGTGCGCCTTTTTTAGGGCTCTTGTTACGCTGGTACTCGATGCCGAAATATTCCTGCACCTTCACGACCAGCTCCGGGCCTTTGAGGTACTCCAGCAAGGGGTGCATTTTCCTTCCCTGGCACTGTAAATTAGCCGGCGTTGCGCACGTTTGTTCGCCTGGGGTGGCGGTGTCTTACAGAATGGGATGAGCACGGCGTGAAGACACTGGAAGAAGGGACACCGAAAATTGGTGAAACCAACTTCCTGGGCCGATTAATCCACGGTGCTGGGTCACGTTTTCTGTTCAACGGGACCGCTGCACGAGTTGAGCCACCACCGATTTGTTGAGAAAAGGTAAACAAACACAAACTTGTATTTTGACAGAGTGTTGCAGGGGTTTTCTTTCAAGAAAGATTTATTTTTTTTTACTACACACATGACATGTATTTGGCAAGACTCTAGTTGATCCTCACATTCAGTATGATTTTATCGGTCACTTGGTGGTCGTGCTCGGCAACACGTTCAGCTACTACAAAATTACCGGAAATTGGTTTACTATCGTGAAATTCCGAACGCATCTATTAACCCTGCAACATGCTGGTTCCGTGCTTGGCCGCATGTGGCGCTCGTTCGTTTGCTGTCAAACCAGTTTGTGTTTGTTTTCATACAGTTTTGTTTGTTTGTAGAAGCGTTCGGAAAAGGGATATTCGTATCTAATCTACGCTAGTTTCACAGTGTTCACATCGTTTTCAACAATTTAGAGGATCAACATGCCTCACAGGAAGAAGGTAATATGGTGGAATTGTATGGTAAACTAGCCACTTACCTGTTTTCGAATTGCAGTCTACAAGCACCGAGTCTAGTAGCGCCAGCTCATCGGACTCCAGTTCCAGTGGATCCGACTCTGGAAGCTCTGGTGGGTCCGATTCCGGAAGTTCTAGTAGTGAAAGTGATTCGTCCAGCTCTCGGGAACCTTCTCCCCGTCCGACCAACAGCAACAGCGCAGCAGCGAGCACTGCTAGTGCTGGGAATGGTAAATGGACAGTTTCTTGAAATGAAAACTTGTATGACCCTGCATATGTTACATTTTAGTCGCATCGTCTCGAGCAAACGATAAGATCGTTCGCCGTCGCAGTTCGGAGATTGGAGCTGCTGCGAACAAGGCTGCTGGTAAGCTTGATGCATCGAAAGAAAAATCCCTCGCACCCAAGCAGCAGAAGCTGTCGAAAAGCTCAATATCATCCAGCGACGACGATGATTCGGAACCAGAAACAAGTAAACCGGCCGGCAAAAAAGGTCCCGCCGCTGAGCCGCCCAAGAAGAAACCCGTCGCCGCCGTTCAGGGTAAGGAACGGGTTCCATCTGGGCCGCCACCGATCGGAGGTGGTAAAGTACCGCCATCCGTGATCAAGCAGCAACATCAACAACACCATCAAAATCCTACTCCCGCCACGAAAGGGGCCGTAAAGGCTAGCACGGTCGTGAAAAGCTTGCACAAAGCGACCAACAACGGCACTGGTGCGAGCTCGGGTGTGAAAAAACCGACTCCAACCACCGGCCAAGCCATGTCCACTCCTGCTACAAAGGCCAAGAAGAAGAGCATATTTTCGCCCGTTAATTCTTCCGAATCGGAGGAAGAAACAACGCCCGAAAAGTCGGACATGCAGGACAGACGAACGTCTAGCTCGAGCTCGACTAGTGGGAATGCTGCCTCGACCGGCATGACCGGTCCTGGCTCCGATTTGTCAGATAAAAACCCGGGCAGTACGAACGCAACCACTACGACTGCCCTTCAGCGAGGCCGTGGACGCCCTCGCAAAGCGTCACAGGTTGCGAACAATGCAGTGCAGAAATCGGCTATCGCACAAGTAAAGCCACAAACTAGTAGTACGAGTGGGCTCAGCAAGCTGGCTAGTCCCGCCGTTGCACCTGCCCCACCCAAACCGATCAAATCTCCCATTCGAGCACTCTCATCCGCCACGTCCAGCTCGAGTGAATCGTCCTCCAGTGCATCTTCCGACTCGGAAACGGAATCGTCGGACGATTCCTCGCCATCGATAAGTGCAGCCGCAGCACAGCAGTATAAAAAATCCAACCCCACCATGAAACGAGTGCTCGAACGAACACCGCAGAAAACGGATCCCAAAGACGGGCTCGCACCAGGCACCGATTCGGACGCAGACAATGTGAAGCAAACGCGAAAGTTAACACGCTCGGCGAGCACACGCAAGTCGAAGCATCTGCTCGGTAAAAACGCTTCCGAAACCGATTCCGATGCAGACAGTACTAAACAGTCCGCCTCGAAGAGTCCGGCCAAGAAACCAGCGGCTGTCGCGTCGAAGGGTAAGGCAAAAAATAACATCTCCAATGCGCTGTCGAGCAAACGCGCAAACGACAAACCGATAGCGAAGGAACTGTTCATCGAGGAGGCACCTGTCGAGCGGCGATGTCCGCTGGATAAGTGTGATTCGCAGGGCCACATGGGTGGACAGTTCGAGAAACACTTCACGCTCGAGGCATGCCCAATGTACCACAACATGACGGTCGACCAGACAAAGCAGCTGCTGGTGGAGCGCCGACAGCACGACGACGAGCGGCGCCGCTCGATTCCGGTGTACGAGAATTCGAAAAAGATTCAAACCGCCGAACAGAAACTGTACGCGCAGAAAATACGCGACATGCGCGCACGCTTCAAACCATCATCGCCCCAACCACCACCCGGTACGGAGCGACCGAAGCCACTGATCGATCGCGACGGAAACGAGATCAAACCGGAACCGAAACTCGAAGGCATCGTGCCGGACTACGATCTGCAGTTGTTCCGCGAAGCGCAGGCCCTCGCTAGTGAAAGCATCGAGAAGGAGCTGGGCGATATGGTAACGGGGAAGGGCACCAAGTACATCTCGATGGGGCGGCACTGTATGCAGGTGTGGTATCAATCCCCCTACCCGGACGATGCAACGCGCCTACCGAAACTGTATCTGTGTGAATTCTGTCTGCGCTATCAAAAGTCGGAGGTGGGCATGAAACGGCATGCGGCCAAGTGCGTCTGGCGACATCCACCGGGCGATGAGGTAAGTCGTTGGCACGCGTGTTCGGGCTAGTATTGGCCATGCGTTTTTACCCTATTGTGTTTGGTTTCAGATTTATCGCAAAGGAAAGCTCGGCGTGTGGCAAGTGGACGGCAAGCGACACAAGCAGTACTGTCAGCATTTGTGTCTGCTGGCGAAATTCTTCCTCGACCACAAAACGCTCTACTACGACGTGGAACCGTTTCTGTTTTACGTGATGACGCTCGCGGATAGCGACGGATGCCATACGGTGGGGTATTTCAGTAAGGTAAGTACGGAAAGTTGAGTAGTTTAGCTTCGAAAACTGGTTTCTCGTTGCGGAAAATTTGAAGTGAAATTCTATGGTGGCTATTTTCTTTCTGGCGATCAGGGCGCCCTCTAGTGGTGAGAATACAGCATAGTGGTCGGAGTTATGATATAAAGTCCAAAATGACGTTCCTTTTCCTCTTGCATTTCAATTCTCCACAATGCTTTCATCCATAAATCAATCAATGGTATATTCAGATAAACAATGTACAATTATTGTTGTTCAATAGCCTTCTCCGCTTAACGCTGGCCTATTTTCATAAAGTGGATATACGCATTATTATTTGTTGTTTATATATGTTTTGTTCTTTTATTTTTTAAAACGAAGATGTATTAATAGGATTTTTTAGATTATCTTATACAACAGTTAATATATATACCTCTGTATATGCTGACTCGTTATGCGGCATTTTTCTATGATAACAGCTAAACAATTTAATTTTTCTATGATAACCGATAAACAATTTTAATTTTGATTAGATTTCCAAATACCACAACTATTTAAAAAATAATAAAGTAAAGAGTCCTGTTTGTATAGAAACTTCTATAGAAAATAGGTAGTTTGTATAGAACTATACTTTGTATTGAGTATACTTCTTGAGCAGATAACCACTTCTACTATTAGTGAGGAGGTCTATTGGCGAACATAGCCTTAAAATCTAATTCTAGGGCTGTTAAGTGATCTCGGTTGTAGTTTAGAAACCATTTGTGATGAACTACTGGGCCCATCTCGTATTGATTATGTTTTCCCTTCGATATTGCCAACAGAGAAGAGTATTGAAAGTGCTTTTTCACTGCAAACAGTGCTTTAAAGGATATACACAGCAATGATTTGGATGTCTTAAAATTGAGTTTGAATTTATAATCTTATGTTATGTTTAAATGTTTTGTTTTTTTCCTGAGTTTTGATTGATTATTATAAGAGCTACAATGTGTCGTTTGAGTTTATTTTGGGTATTGACTATGATATTCTTTCTGAAACCCGAAAACAAATCTTGTTATATTTAATTAATCTGTTTATTTCAACAAAAGCATAACAAATAAGACATTACAACATACCATTTGTGGAGCAAAGTAGTGAAGAAAGAGTAGAGAGTTTTAGTGCATATGATATGATGCATTTACCATTTCTCTTCGTAATCGTTTACTGCAGCGAAGCATACTTTTCTATTTATTTTTTTCGATGATGTCTCAATTTAACGGAATGATTAAATGCGTTAGCGAAAGAAGGAGAAGGGTGCAAAAATAACGATACTGGCAGTAATGAGCTTTTGTTTGGCAAATGAAAGACTCGAGGGCTTCAGTAATGACTTTTTGTAGTAGTTCGCCCCGGGAAGGTCAAAGAGCGTGTGGGGTGTGAAAGCGAAAACGAGAAACCGTGGCTCGTGAGAGACAGTGTGTGCGAGCGAGAGTGGAAAACAGATAGAGCGTAACGTGAAATGGGATGCCTTCAATTACAATCATCACGATCAGCACCGGTCATGCCCGTTGTCGTAATCATCATCTCGTATCCTTCTCGTAAACGGGCCGCCGCCGCCGCCATCGCGGGGCTCCTGGTGCGGTGACGCTGGTGAACGCCCGTCTGTCGAGGCCAATGACCGGCGCTAGACGAAAACCGGGAGAGTTTGTAAACCACCGAATGCAGGACGTTGTGTCTGTCGTGTCCCATCTCCCTCCTACTTCCTTCCGACTGCGGCTGTGTGTGATTATATATATATATATAGCAGAGTCTGTAAAGTGTAGCGGAAGTAAAGGTTTTTGCTTCCTGGGTACACCACACCGCCTTCTAGCGAGCGGTGTGCCAAACTCTCTGCACCTTTCCGCCGCGATTGCATGGCGTTGGGGTTGGTTATCAACCGGCCGGTCATTCCACCGATCGAACTGAACAGTCACACCCATTTAATCTTGCGACGGAGTGTTTAAATTTCGTGTGCTCCACCGTTGGACGGATTCTTTCTTTGTGGGAAGATGGATTTGTGGGAAACTTCAATAGAGGTTTTAATTACTTTACTGCATCTTTCTTCGCAGAAGCCCGAGCAAAGCGCCCTTCGGATGCTGGATGTTGTAATTAACATAATAGTTTATTTGCTTTCCGAAGAATGTCTTGCTAGAAAATCGATTTGGCATTCGCTTCGTTGGACTCAGACTCAGATTTTAACTGTTTAGTTTTGAGTTTCGAATAGTTTTGGGGTTTATGACTCTTCACAGCAACTTGTTCACTGTCAGTTTACATCATATTAAGTTGTCGAGAAAACACATGATAGCACGGACTGAAGAGGATCTTTTACAGCCATATTTGGCTATGTTTCATCACAGAAATTGAATCCCCGGTGAATGTTTCTTTAAGCTAAATTATTGTCCCCTCCACTTCCGTTTTTCGTTTACCTTTTTGGAGCATCATTCACCGCAGAAAAAGATCATCGAACGGTCAGTCTTGGAGCGGAACGGAAAGTATAGTCTGAAGTGCAGCAATTTCGGTTGGGATGCACCTTTTGTCCGGTTCGATAGATGGACGCTTTGCAGGGTTGATGACCCTCTCAGCGTTCGTTTGGAGTACGCATGAAGAGTGTGAATGACTACCCAACCGCACTCCTTACTTTACACAGTCACAATGCGAGGTGATGTGCCGATGCCGGTGTGTTCGTTGATGCTAATTTTGAGGACTTTAATACATCTTACCTACTGGAACATGCCCAACATTATTAATTGAACTGAGAACCCATTTCATAATTGATCGTCGTCCATGAAAATGAAATGTCAAACGTGTGTGTTTGTGTCTTTTTTTTTTCTTCAAATAATAACAAGTGTTTAATTTACAGAAAGGATTCCAAAATCACGGCCGTTATGCTGCTGTTGATGTTTGCACCGGAACACACCTTTATTTGCACACTGCGCCTGGCCAATGCGCTACCGGCGGCGTACATTCAACCAGGCGCCTCCATCACTCACTGCACGGCTTTTTGTCGTGTGCTTTGGTGCTGTTTTATGTTGCGCAAAGGCATCCCGGCACCCCCCCTCCCCACTCGTGATCTCCCAACGCCGCTCGTCGAGGCTGCACACAAAAAAAAAACTGCATGCGATTGGGAATCGATGCAAGGGCAAACACACCGGAAGACGGGACGGCATCGCACACGTACTTCCGATCGTTAGCCTTCCGACCGGCACCGCGCCCCCCGTTGCGGTTTGCCGCTGCCCATCGGGATGCAGCTGGATTGCAACGTTGTGTGCGCGGGTACATGAGCTTTGTGTGTGGCTGCCACGCGCGCCTGTGCTGGTGTCTGTGTTCGAGGCTGTGGTTGTGCGTTTTTCCCGGGCCGGGGCCATCGTACGGGTAGTTCGCCATGAATTGGTCAATGAACTTTGCGTCGGTTGATGCCGGCCGGACGGGGTAGGTGAACCGGGCCCTCGGGTCGTTACAGCCTTGCCAGGGGAGTCTAAACCACGCGGAAGGATGCTGCCGTTGCCAGCGCGACTGAGCTGTTTACTGGAAGAAGGAGCAGCATCGCTCTTTTTCCACTGCACGCTTGCGTCTGTCTGTGTGTGTTTGTGTCTCTCCTGGCCATTTTCACGTCTGCGTCCATCGTCTTGCAGGTGGGGGACGTAGCATCGTCATCGTTGACCGCACCAGACGTCTGGGGTTAACTTTTAGCACACGGCTCACCCCTTGCGCGGGTCCTGGCGATCGCTGCGGATTCTGCCGGAGACCGTCTAGACGGTTTCGCCCCGTACCAAACGTTGTGGAACGATTCGATTTCGGCCGTACAGGTGGCGGTCGTGTGGTACATTGTCCTTTGGTCCAAAACAACAAAAAAAAAAAATGGCGCAACTATCCGAACCCGGGATGGCTGAGTACACCGGAAACTCCCCGGTAGGTGAGGAATTTAGTCAAATTTACAACCACACTGGCGCATCATTCTTTACCGGCGACATTTGGACGCACCTACGTCACCACAGCTGCGAAAGACGGGACGATGATTACGGCGATACTGGGAGCAATAATAGAGAAGGTGATACAACTTTTCAACCCGATTTGATTGTGCCTTTGTTTGCGTACATTTTTCATGGCGTTCTTTTATTTGTGCGTTGCAGCTTCTGCATGCTGCTGCTGCTGCTGCCAAGCGAGGTACGGATGCAAACACGCGTGGAACAGTCGGAGAACAACCTGGCCGAGGCTGGGCCACCCAGTTCCGCCCGCCTGTCGCTGGGACGCTAGCCGCATGAGACAAAAACTCAGCCGACTGTTGCAAGCGATACAATCAAAATTTCAATGACCCCGAACGGGGCCCGGTCGTTAGATCGCGCGTGGCAAAAAAACCACACACAACGAGGACACGGCGAGCCGTACGTGTGTCTGTCGCGTCTGCGAGATCCGTCCAGGAGATGCGTCGCTGCGAGCGTGTGTGCGTGAACCGGTGTTGTTGTTGTCCTTTTTCGCCCATGTGTGTGATGCTGTCTGCCTGGTTTGAACCGGCAAGGACGTACAGGACGTGCAAACTAGAGAGAAAAGCGACGCTCGAAACGGAACGGAAATGAGAGAGGGAGAGGGAGATGCGCAGGCTGCCGGGGGAAGGGACAGGCAACTAACGAAGAGGTTTGAGAGTTGCGAAAATACTTTTTGGGGTGCGGCACGGCGGCCGGTTTGTCGTTTAGCGCCGACAGCCGGCGGTAGACAGGCTAGAGGGGGCAGGTACGGGGAGGCGAACGCACGGAAGGGAGCCGGCCAGAAGGCTAATGGATAATTTCACGCTGTTGCTTAATGTTGCCCAAAAAATCGCGCATTACCGAACCCGCGCAATACGCGCTCCAACACCCGCTGTGTCGTACTCCACCCCGGAAAAACGCGCTCGAGTCGAGCACACGCGGTTGTCACCAGGGTTCCAAGCACCAACGCGATCGAGCGGGAGCAATCGGGAGAATGTTGCGCAAAATAAAGCTACCCCGCAGGAAAAAAAGGGGCAGGCATATAAATTTTCAGCTCATAATTAACCTGACAACGTCGCCGGTTGCTGCGCGGTTGCAGCCCTTACCGGGCGCGCCGTGTTCGGGGCGCTGTACGAGGAAGCTACAATGGACCTTTTCCGCCCCCTCTCCCCCTCCCCATCGGTGAGGTCGGGTTCGCGCTTCGGGCTCCGGTTCAAACTCTGTTTGTTCAACATCTTGGAACGAACGATTTGCAGCGTGTAATCAGCTTTTGAGATTGTTTGCTTAACTCATATTTCATAATCGGTCCAGTGGTTTGTAAGTTGAAGCAATACAAGTTTGAAAAAAGTTCTCCATTTTTGTGAGCCGCGGTTAAGAGATGGTCGCGCACGTTGTATTTCTATCACTGGCGTTAATCTCCCACACGTTATCCTTGCTTTATACACAAATTCACAGCGTCCGGGCGTCAGAACGTTTCCGGCATCGTTTGAAGAGCAACACTTTCACATAATTGCATTTTCGTTCTTTGTGTGTTTCGGTTGCTCGAGAGGGGGGGGGGAGAGAGAGCAAGAGAGAGAGGGATGGTACAGGTGGATGGGTTCAGTTGGTTTAGCAGTTTTGAACGGTGTTTAGTGAAAACTTGGACGGTTTCGGGCTCGATGCCGAAAGCCGTCAATGAAGCGGGGTTTGTCTGATGCGTGCGCCAGGATCTGGCGCTCCCAGTGTCTCTTGTGGAGAGCTTGTTTTGCTTTGTTCTCCACACACCGGAACACACCTTCCGTAGTGGCTTCAGCTGTGGTGTGCGTAGTGGCTGAAGTAATGTGACTAGTTGTCTAATGCACAATATGTCTGTTACACATGACTCAGCTCCACCGGAGGATGCGAACGTCTTTGGAACATTGTAAACTCTAGCTCCAATGACCGAATGATTTACGGGCTGCGGCTTTGCGTTTGCATCTAGTGATTTTTGTGAAAAAAAATGTTATAAAATCACTTCTTACTTCGCAGTTCCTTGTCTTGAAGAGCAGCATTCGCCCATTCCTTGACCGCTGGTGCGTAGGCGCCCGCGCCTCGCCGTGCCTTTTACTTCGGCTATAATTTATTGTCCCTTTTTCGTAGGTATTCACCGTTGCACGGCTCGTAAATTATCGGCCATATGTCGCAGCCCCTTGACCGGCGGGGGCAAGCGTTGAGCATCCAAAATATATTGTACACTTTTTTTCTTCCTATTTTTTATCGCAAGAAAGTGTCGTTCATACAAATAGCAATAATGAAACAACCGGGTAGCATGCAGATTTATGGTACTCAATTTGTCGTTTAGTCTGGCTCGTGTCAGCTACCTACTCATGGTCAATCGGCCAGAAGGCTAATTTCGTTTTGCGTTTTGAGCCCTACTGCTGGATCGTCAAGTTTAGCCTGGAGTGATTGGGACTGTTCGATTGGAGAGAGATGCGAAGTGTGATGTGAAGATTATGTTCGTGAAAACACTAGCCGATGGAGCGGCTTCTTCATTCAAAGAAGGTTCTTTAGTTACATTTTTGATTGATTAATATTTTTTGCTTTTTGCCTGCTATCACAATTACAGCCTTTTTACCGTATTGGGCTGCTGAAAACGTGGCCGTAATAGCTTATGATTGCACGCCGACCCTTTTAATCCACCTTAGTCTGGACATGCTCTCTCGATGTG
>KZ069721.1:122420-137685 GCA_002091845.1 Anopheles cracens
ACAAAAAATCATTTTCCAAAAAATCTTCTTGAGTATTCGCTTGTGGCAGTCTTGTCGTATAAAAACTAATACAGAACAAAAAACTGCATAAGGATACTTTTTAGACCCTTCCACAAGAGGTTGATAGAGACATACCGTAAAGAAAATAAACGACAAAAGATGAATGTGTGTACGTCGCGGCCGTCTCTGGTGCGTAGGAGTCGGATGGTGATGGGCACCCAGTTGGCGTGCGCACACACACACTCGAAAACAAATAAGTTTTTTTCTGGCGCGGCTTGGCCAGGAAATACGGGAACGCTGGCGAAACGCATCGCGCTGCGATCTTGCTGGGGAGGGACGTGTTTTCCCAATGCGGGTACGCACGCACGCCGAGCACTTGCAGTCGTCTGGGACCGTCTGGGTGCAGCCGCGGGGCAAGTGACGCTCGGCGCGCGTTTAGGTGGAGGTTTCTGGCGTGTTTGTTGTTGTCGGTGGGGGTGGTGCTTTGGCAGGCGCGCTATTCTATGGGTACCGACGACGACGCGGAAACGGCGCGAGGCGGCCGCGAAGGACATAGAGGAAACGGTATAATAAAATTTGATGTCGCACCGATTCTATCGGCCGGATGATGGGGTGGCGGGGGCCGCGCCGGGAACCATTGTGTGAGTTTATGTTTCCGCGTCTCGGTCGTTGCGCGGACGCGGTACTTCAGTTATATTCTTTTTAATTCTTATTGTGCGCCCTTAGTACTTTTGCAGCCTTTTCCCCTTTGGGACGTTGGGTAGGGGTGGCGGTTCATTTTTTTTATCCTTCGGGGGAACATGTCCTTTCGTTTTGCGTTTTGAGCCCTACTGCTGGATCGTCAAGTTTAGCCTGGAGTGATTGGGACTGTTCGATTGGAGAGAGATGCGAAGTGTGATGTGAAGATTATGTTCGTGAAAACACTAGCCGATGGAGCGGCTTCTTCATTCAAAGAAGGTAAAAAAAAAACAAAATACCCCGTACGCCAATGTTTTGGTCTATGTGTATCCGTGTGGCGCGCAAGTGCTAGCGACTCCCGGCCCACAGACGGTGGTGGGGGCTGGTCGTGGAGGCTGGAAGACTTTTGCCGTCGTACCAAACCCAACGACCATGGGGAAGGTCAACGAGACTCGCAGACTCTCGGTCTCCCGGGGATGGGCGGGTGGGACGGTTGTGACTGGCTACGAAGGGGGGGCCCGGGATGCGGACATGATTGGTTGGCTGACGTTTCGGTTGAAATTCGGTCATTGCCCTTTCGTGTGTCTGGCGTGTGTCGGTCGGTGAGACTCAGACTCAGCCGCTGGGCTGGTGTGTACGGCCTGCGACCCGCCGGTATCCGGCTGTGGCGACGACTCCGGAAGCTCCCTGGAATAGCAGTGGCACGGCCCGGACACCCGGACACGCGGATTAAACCCGGCAGCATCCGCAGCTCCGGCAGGACACGGGTTTGAAGTGGATCGCTGCGAAGCGCCATGGGTGAAAGTGTGACAGTGGGGGGGTGTTTAATATGTATATATTTAATAAACGGTTGATAATATGCCGATGGTGGTGGTGGTGGTGTGAGCCGGATGTGCGGCGGAATTGAATGGCAGCCGGGAAGGGACTGCTTTGTCGGCAGCGTGCGACAAAAGATGAATGTGTGTACGTCGCGGCCGTCTCTGGTGCGTAGGAGTCGGATGGTGATGGGCACCCAGTTGGCGTGCAGTGTGTGTGTGTGTGCGCTTTTCTCGCGCAGGACTCGCAGGAGAGGTAAATTTCACGTCGTTACTCACGCGCGCGCACGCTCACTCTCTCTTTCTCTGTCGAGTAGTTTTCCCCGGCTACTATGCCGTTGCTAGCAGTAACAGCACCTCGAGCAGTCGCACCGGTGTAGTGGTGTGCGACAATTTATCAATGGTACTGGTGGTGGTGGCGGCAATAGCGATGGGCGTCCCGTACCCGTATCATCTGTGTTCAACTGCAACCAGACCAGACTCCCCCCCGTGGGGGGAGGTAATGGCGTTCCGACGCTCACAAGTGAGCGTTATATCTCCTCCCCGTACGCACAACGGGGCAGCCCGAGCGAAATTGTTTGCGTGTGTTCTACTTCTCCATTCACAAGCACAATTCTACAACGATTTTGTACGCTTGTATCTGTGCGCGTCGGGCACACAACTACAACATCCCCGGCTAAGGGTACTAGGATGAGGCAACAAAAAAAAAACAAAATACCCCGTACGCCAATGTTTTGGTCTATGTGTATCCGTGTGGCGCGCAAGTGCTAGCGACTCCCGGCCCACAGACGGTGGTGGGGGCTGGTCGTGGAGGCTGGAAGACTTTTGCCGTCGTACCAAACCCAACGACCATGGGGAAGGTCAACGAGACTCGCAGACTCTCGGTCTCCCGGGGATGGGCGGGTGGGACGGTTGTGACTGGCTACGAAGGGGGGGCCCGGGATGCGGACATGATTGGTTGGCTGACGTTTCGGTTGAAATTCGGTCATTGCCCTTTCGTGTGTCTGGCGTGTGTCGGTCGGTGAGACTCAGACTCAGCCGCTGGGCTGGTGTGTACGGCCTGCGACCCGCCGGTATCCGGCTGTGGCGACGACTCCGGAAGCTCCCTGGAATAGCAGTGGCACGGCCCGGACACCCGGACACGCGGATTAAACCCGGCAGCATCCGCAGCTCCGGCAGGACACGGGTTTGAAGTGGATCGCTGCGAAGCGCCATGGGTGAAAGTGTGACAGTGGGGGGGTGTTTAATATGTATATATTTAATAAACGGTTGATAATATGCCGATGGTGGTGGTGGTGGTGTGAGCCGGATGTGCGGCGGAATTGAATGGCAGCCGGGAAGGGACTGCTTTGTCGGCAGCGTGCGACAAAAAGAGGTTTGAGAGTTGCGAAAATACTTTTTGGGGTGCGGCACGGCGGCCGGTTTGTCGTTTAGCGCCGACAGCCGGCGGTAGACAGGCTAGAGGGGGCAGGCACGGGGAGGCGAACGCACGGAAGGGAGCGAAAGGACACGCGAGTCCTAGCGGGCAGGCCCCAGGCAGAAGAGACGAGTGTGCAAGTGTGTCGAGGGCATTGTATACATAGGATGCGTACCGATTCCCGCCAGATTTGCCGCCAGATCTGCTCGATGCTGCCGTTTGTTATGGCGTTAGCGTGTCGGAAGTGTATGCGTGTGTGCGTGTGATGCTTTTTGCGTTTCCTCTTTGTTGTTGTTGTTGTTGTTGTGCGAAACGTCGGCACCCTTTCCATTGATTCCCACGGTCTTCGGTCTGCGTGATTGTCTCGGGATGAAGCGCGAACGCTTCCTCTCTCACTCTGCACGTCTGCACGCCAAATATTAAACACAACGACGCAACTGAGTACATAACGGTGAGGCCGCACACTCCTCTCGCGCGCGCTGCCACCCGGTACCCGGTCTGACTGGGTGAAGGTGAAGGACGAGTTCCTACCGGCAGCACCAGACACACGCCGTGGCGAGACTAAACAACAACAACAACAGCAAGGATGTTTCCCACTCCGCTCCCGCACTCGGAGGCAGCGAACGACCTGTCTGCCGAATCCTGCGTCACTGGTGTTCGTTTTGGGACGCTGCACGCACAGCTGCTGCGTTGGTTGGGCAACGGACTGAGACGGGAGATGATGCGAGTTGAACGATCCCTGGGAAACGATGACGGCATCGGGCGTCTGCTGATCCAGCTGAGCGAGAGGATCCGGGATTTGTACATAACCACCAGACGTGAGTGTGTGTGTGTGTGGGGTGGTGCTTTGGCAGGCGCGCTATTCTATGGGTACCGACGACGACGCGGAAACGGCGCGAGGCGGCCGCGAAGGACATAGAGGAAACGGTATAATAAAATTTGATGTCGCACCGATTCTATCGGCCGGATGATGGGGTGGCGGGGGCCGCGCCGGGAACCATTGTGTGAGTTTATGTTTCCGCGTCTCGGTCGTTGCGCGGACGCGGTACTTCAGTTATATTCTTTTTAATTCTTATTGTGCGCAGTGATTATATATATATATATAGCAGAGTCTGTAAAGTGTAGCGGAAGTAAAGGTTTTTGCTTCCTGGGTACACCACACCGCACCTTTCCGCCGCGATTGCATGGCGTTGGGGTTGGTTATCAACCGGCCGGTCATTCCACCGATCGAACTGAACAGTCACATAGTAGCCTTGGTGTGGATACGGCTGAAACGGGAGCAACTTGATTTTGCATCCGTTCCGTGCGACGGTTGAAGGCAGAATCCGCATTTTTCTATGATAACAGCTAAACAATTTAATTTTTCTATGATAACCGATAAACAATTTCAATTTTGATTAGATTTTCAAATACCACAACTATTTAAAAATAATAAAGTAAAGAGTCCTGTTTGTATAGAAACTTCTATAGAAAATAGGTAGTTTGTATAGAACTATACTTTGTATTGAGTATACTTCTTGAGCAGATAACCACTTCTACTATTAGTGAGGAGGTCTATTGGCGAACATAGCCTTAAAATCTAATTCTAGGGCTGTTAAGTGATCTCGGTTGTAGTTTAGAAACCATTTGTGATGAACTACTGGGCCCATCTCGTGATAATTATGTTTTCCCTTTGATATTGCCAACAGGGAAGAGTATTGAAAGTGCTTATTCAATGCAAACAGTGCTTTAAAGCGTATACACAGCAATGATTTGGATGTCTTAAAATTGAGATTGAATTTATAATCTTATGTTATGTTTAAATATTTTGTTTTTTTTTCCTGAGTTTTGATTGATTATTATAAGAGCTACAATGTGTCGTTTGAGTTTATTTTGGGTATTGACTATGATATTCTTTCTGAAACCCGAAAACAAATCTTGTTATATTTAATTAATCTGTTTATTTCAACAAAAGCATAACAAATAAGACATTACAACATACCATTTGTGGAGCAAAGTAGTGAAGAAAGAGTAGAGAGTTTTAGTGCATATGATATGATGCATTTACCATTTCTCTTCGTAATCGTTTACTGCAGCGAAGCATACTTTTCTATTTATTTTTTTCGATGATGTTTCAATTTAACGGAATGATTAAATACGTTAGCGAAAGATGGAGAAGGGTGCAAAAATAACGATACTGGCAGTAATGAGCTTTTGTTTGGCAAATGAAAGACTCGAGGGCTTCAGTAATGACTTTTTGTAGTAGTTCGCCCCGGGAAGGTCAAAGAGCGTGTGGGGTGTGAAAGCGAAAACGAGAAACCGTGGCTCGTGAGAGACACAGCTGATTTGGCTAGACGCACACTAGACGCACAACACTGCACACACAGTGGCACAACAGAATATACGGAACCAGGTCGCTGAACTAGTAGCCTTGGTGTGGATACGGCTGAAACGGGAGCAACTTGATTTTGCATCCGTTCCGTGCGACGGTTGAAGGCAGAATAAAGATGGATTTGTGGGAAACTTCAATAGAGGTTTTAATTACTTTACTGCATCTTTCTTCGCAGAAGCCCGAGCAAAGCGCCATCGGAAGCTGGATGTTTTAATTAACATAATAGTTTATTTCCTTTCCGAAGAATGTCTTGCTAGAAAATCGATTTGGCATTCGCTTCGTTGGACTCAGATTCAGATTTTAACTGTTTAGTTTTGAGTTTCGAATAGTTTTGCGGTTTATGACTACTCACAGCAACTTGTTCACTGTCAGTTTACATCATATTAAGTTGTCGAGAAAACACATGATAGCACGGACTCAAGAGGATCTTTTACAGCCATATTTGGCTATGTTTCATCACAGAAATTGAATCCCCGGTGAATGTTTCTTTAAGCTAAATTATTGTCCCCGCCACTTCCGTTTTTCGTTTACCTTTTTGGAGCATCATTCACCGCAGAAAAAGACCATCGAACGGTCAGTCTTGGAGCGGAACGGAAAGTATGGTCTGAAATGTTTACAATTTCAAATGAAACCATCCTTTCAGCGCACCGGAATATTGCACCGACCGTCGGCAGCAATTTCGGTTGGGATGCACCTTTTGTCCGGTTCGATAGATGGACGCTTTGCAGGGTTGATGACCCGCTCAGCGTTCGTTTGGAGTACGCATGAGGAGTGTGAATGGCTACCCAACCGCACTCCTTACTTTACACAATCACAATGCGAAGTGATGTGCCGATGCCGATGTATTTGGTGATGCTAATTTCGAGGACTTTAATACATATCACCTACTGGAACATGCCTAACATTATTAATTGAACTGACAACCCATTTCATAATTGATCGTCGTCCATGAAAATGAAATGTCAAACGTGTGTCTGTTTTTTTCTTTAAATAATAACAAGTGTTTAATTTACAGAAAGGATTCCAAAATCACGGCCGTTATGCTGCTGTTGATGTTTGCACCGGAACACACCTTTATTTGCACACTGCGCCTGGCCAATGCGCTACCGGCGGCGTACATTCAACCAGGCGCCTCCATCACTCACTGCACGGCTTTTTGTCGTGTGCTTTGGTGCTGTTTTATGTTGCGCAAAGGCATCCCGGCACCCCCCCTCCCCACTCGTGATCTCCCAACGCCGCTCGTCGAGGCTGCACACAAAAAAAAAACTGCATGCGATTGGGAATCGATGCAAGGGCAAACACACCGGAAGACGGGACGGCATCGCACACGTACTTCCGATCGTTAGCCTTCCGACCGGCACCGCGCCCCCCGTTGCGGTTTGCCGCTGCCCATCGGGATGCAGCTGGATTGCAACGTTGTGTGCGCGAGTACATGAGCTTTGTGTGTGGCTGCCACGCGCGCCTGTGCTGGTGTCTGTGTTCGAGGCTGTGGTTGTGCGTTTTCCCGGGCCGGGGCCATCGTACGGGTAGTTCGCCATGAATTGGTCAATGAACTTTGCGTCGGTTGATGCCGGCCGGACGGGGTAGGTGAACCGGGCCCTCGGGTCGTTACAGCCTTGCCAGGGGAGTCTAAACCACGCGGAAGGATGCTGCCGTTGCCAACGCGACTGAGCTGTTTACTGGAAGAAGGAGCAGCTTCGCTCTTTTTCCACTGCACGCTTGCGTCTGTCTGTGTGTGTTTGTGTCTCTCCTGGCCATTTTCACGTCTGCGTCCATCGTCTTGCAGGTGGGGGACGTAGCATCGTCATCGTTGACCGCACCAGACGTCTGGGGTTAACTTTTAGCACACGGCTCACCCCTTGCGCGGGTCCTGGCGATCGCTGCGGATTCTGCCGGAGACCGTCTAGACGGTTTCGCCCCGTACCAAACGTTGTGGAACGATTCGATTTCGGCCGTACAGGTGGCGGCCGTGTGGTACATTGTCCTTTGGTCCAAAACAACAACAAAAAAAAATGCCGCAACTATCCGAAACCGGGATGGCTGAGTACACCGGAAACTCCCCGGTAGGTGAGGAATTTAGTCAAATTTACAACCACACTGGCGCATCATTCTTTACCGGCGACATTTGGACGCACCTACGTCACCACAGCTGCGAAAGACGGGACGATGATTACGGCGATACTGGGAGCAATAATAGAGAAGGTGATACAACTTTTCAACCCGATTTGATTGTGCCTTTGTTTGCGTACATTTTTCATTGGCGTTCTTTTATTTGTGCGTTGCAGCTTCTGCATGCTGCTGCTGCTGCCAAGCGAGGTACGGATGCAAACACGCGTGGAATAGTCGGATAACAACCTGGCCGGGGCTGGGCCACCCAGTTCCGCCCGCCTGACGCTGGGACGCTAGCCGCATGAGACAAAAACTCAGCCGACTGTTGCAAGCGATACAATCAAAATTTCAATGACCCCGAACGGGGCCCGGTCGTTAGATCGCGCGTGGCAAAAAAAAAACACACACAACGAGGACACGGCGAGCCGTACGTGTGTCTGTCGCGTCTGCGAGATCCGTCCAGGAGATGCGTCCCTGCGAGCGTGTGTGCGTGAACCGGTGTTGTTGTTGTCCTTTTTCGCCCATGTGTGTGATGCTGACTGCCTGGTTTGAACCGGCAAGGACGTACAGGACGTGCAAACTAGAGAGAAAAGCGACGCTCGAAACGGAACGGAAATGAGAGAGGGAGAGGGAGATGCGCAGGCTGCCGGGGGACGGGACAGGTTTGAGAGTTGCGAAATACTTTTTTACCTCAACTAACGAAGAGGTTTGAGAGTTGCGAAAATACTTTTTGGGGTGCGGCACGGCGGCCGGTTTGTCGTTTAGCGCCGACAGCCGGCGGTAGACAGGCTAGAGGGGGCAGGCACGGGGAGGCGAACGCACGGAAGGGAACGAAAGGACACGCGAGTCCTAGCGGGCAGGCCCCAGGCAGAAGAGACGAGTGTGCAAGTGTGTCGAGGGCATTGTATACATAACACACACACACACTCGAAAACAAATAAGTTTTTTTCTGGCGTGGCGTGGCCAGGAAATACGGGAACGCTGGCGAAACGCATCGCGCTGCGATCTTGCTGGGGAGGGACGGGTTTTCCCAATGCGGGTACGCACGCACGCCGAGCACTTGCAGTCGTCTGGGACCGTCTGGGTGCAGCCGCGGGGCAAGTGACGCTCGGCGCGCGTTTAGGTGGAGGTTTCTGGCGTGTTTGTTGTTGTCGGTGGTGCTTTGGCAGGCGCGCTATTCTATGGGTACCGACGACGACGCGGAAACGGCGCGAGGCGGCCGCGAAGGACATAGAGGAAACGGTATAATAAAATTTGATGTCGCACCGATTCTATCGGCCGGATGATGGGGTGGCGGGGGCCGCGCCGGGAACCATTGTGTGAGTTTATGTTTCCGCGTCTCGGTCGTTGCGCGGACGCGGTACTTCAGTTATATTCTTTTTAATTCTTATTGTGCGCCCTTAGTACTTTTGCAGCCTTTTCCCCTTTGGGTTGGGTGGGGTAGGGGTGGCGGTTCATTTTTTTTATCCTTCGGGGGAACATGTCCTTTCGTTTTGCGTTTTGAGCCCTACTGCTGGATCGTCAAGTTTAGCCTGGAGTGATTGGGACTGTTCGATTGGAGAGAGATGCGAAGTGTGATGTGAAGATTATGTTCGTGAAAACACTAGCCGATGGAGCGGCTTCTTCATTCAAAGAAGGTTCTTTAGTTACATTTTTGATTGATTAATATTTTTTGCTTTTTGCCTGCTATCACAATTACAGCCTTTTTACCGTATTGGGCTGCTGAAAACGTGGCCGTAATAGCTTATGATTGCACGCCGACCCTTTTAATCCACCTTAGTCTGGACATGCTCTCTCGATGTGGTCTGGTGTCATTCTACTGACATGACCAGCCCACCGGTGTCTGACGATTCAGATGCGCTGCCTATCGGCCGGATGATGGGGTGGCGGGGGCCGCGCCGGGAACCATTGTGTGAGTTTATGTTTCCGCGTCTCGGTCGTTGCGCGGACGCGGTACTTCAGTTATATTCTTTTTAATTCTTATTGTGCGCTCTTAGTACTTTTGCAGCCTTTTCCCCTTTGGGACGTTGGGTAGGGGTGGCGGTTCATTTTTTTTATCCTTCGGGGGAACATGTCCTTTCGTTTTGCGTTTTGAGCCCTACTGCTGGATCTCGCTCCAACACCCGCTGTGCCGTGCTCCCCTCCCGGGAAAACGCGCTCGAGTCGAGCACACGCGGTTGTCACCAAGGCACCAAGCACCAACGCGATCGAGCGGGAGCAATCGGGAGAATGTTGCGCAAAATAAAGCTACCCCGCAGAATAAAAAAGGGGCAGGCATATAAATTTTCAGCTCATAATTAACCTGACAACGTCGCCGGTTGCTGCGCGATTGCAGCCCTTACCGGGCGCGCCGTGTTCGGGGCGCTGTACGAGGAAGCTACAATGGACCTTTTCCGCCCCCTCTCCCCCTCCCCATCGGTGGGGTCGGGTTCGCGCTTCGGGCCCCGGTTCAAACTGTTCTGTTTGTTCAACATCTTGGAACGAACGATTTGCAGCGTGTAATCAGCTTTTGAGATTGTTTGCTTAACTCATATTTCATATCTGTTTGTTCAACATCTTGGAACGAACGATTTGCAGCGTGTAATCAGCTTTTGAGATTGTTTGCTTAACTCATATTTCATTCATGCAATCCGGCATGCTTTTCAGCGCGGTAACTTCGTTGAGTTGAATACAAATTATCGTGGCCATTGGAGGAGCGTTGCCGTTCACCGGAGCAGTATGAAGGCTTTTTTTTACATTAAACCAGGATTTTTTTTTATAACTCATATTTCATTCATGCAATCCGGCATGCTTTTCAGCGCGGTAACTTCGTTGAGTTGAATACAAATTATCGTGGCCATTGGAGGAGCGTTGCCGTTCACCGGAGCAGTATGAAGGCTTTTTTTTACATTAAACCAGGATTTTTTTTTTATTTTGATTTTTTTCTCCATTTTATGTGGTTGGAAATGTTCATAAGAAGATCGAATTGACAAATTTTATTATTTTTGCTATGTTTAGCGCAAACGCGGCATCTAATAGCTTGGTGACGTTGGAGGGCAATAGGAGAACATTTCCTTGGAGGGCAATAGGAGAATTGTTTCTATGTATGCAACTGTATATCTTTCTATGTCTTTCATTGGTATTTCGCACGGAATCATATATTTTAGTATTAAAATCATGAAAATAAATTTAAAAACAGATTGGTTCTTTCCTGAACTGCTGCGTATGTATCTGTTTATATAAATAGAGTGCTTTTTATTAAAATGTTATATAATTTCATTTCATAGAATTTATTACTGACGTGACATGGTAATGTTTCTATTATTTTGGGTATACGTGCTGGATTCGAATGACCAAACATATTGGAACTATATTGGTGTGGTTTATCTATGTTAGAAAGTAGTACTTGTAAGGAAAACAGGGTATTTGTTATTTATTTACAAACAAAATTAAGAACCTTCTTGATTTGGGACGGTGTGTGTTAGGCTGGCTAGTAAAAACAGCGCAAAAATCGTCTTAGTATAGATCGAAACATAACTATAAGACATAACTGTTATAGAAAAAATAACCGAAAAAAAATACTAAGGATCATATTACTCGAAATTTAAAAGGGGTATAGGAGGGGTATAATACAATTAAAAAATCGTCCAAAAATATGCGAACGATGCTCAAGGTCGTTTAAAACTTCATATACTTTTTAGCAATTTTTAAACGATTATTTGAATCGCAAAAACTAATTTCTGGTAGATCTAATGATCGTACAGTTATAGAGCAATTTTGTTCACGGCAAAACATAGTCAATGTTTTACAGTTTTTTCCCCAAAAATCATAAATAGACGTATTTTGCAGCTAGCTATAACTTTATGGACGATCACTTTCATCTATCTCTCCAAGTTTTTGTTCTATTCTCAAAAAACAGGTGGTCGTATAGTTATGTCGCGGACTGTATACTAGCATTAAAGTAACACGCATTAATTGCATTACGTATTTTCTTTGTTTTTTAAATGTATTTTTCGAATTCGTATTTGCATCTAAAACATTTACGTTTTTCGTGCTCCATCCGGCACCTAATGCATTAAATGACCAGCAGTGGAATAGGCACACTTGCATAATTATAGAGAGAAAGAGAGAGAGAGCAAGAGAGAGAGGGATGGTACAGGTGGATGGGTTCAGTTGGTTTAGCAGTTTTGAACGGTGTTTAGTGAAAACTTGGACGGTTTCGGGCTCGATGCCGAAAGCCGTCAATGAAGCGGGGTTTGTCTGATGCGTGCGCCAGGATCTGGCGCTCCCAGTGTCTCTTGTGGAGAGCTTGTTTTGCTTTGTTCTCCACACACCGGAACACACCTTCCGTAGTGGCTTCAGCTGTGGTGTGCGTAGTGGCTGAAGTAATGTGACTAGTTGTCTAATGCACAATATGTCTGTTACACATGACTCAGCTCCACCGGAGGATGCGAACGTCTTTGGAACATTGTAAACTCTAGCTCCAATGACCGAATGATTTACGGGCTGCGGCTTTGCGTTTGCATCTAGTGATTTTTGTGAAAAAAAATGTTATAAAATCACTTCTTACTTCGCAGTTCCTTGTCTTGAAGAGCAGCATTCGCCCATTCCTTGACCGCTGGTGCGTAGGCGCCCGCGCCTCGCCGTGCCTTTTACTTCGGCTATAATTTATTGTCCCTTTTTCGTAGGTATTCACCGTTGCACGGCTCGTAAATTATCGGCCATATGTCGCAGCCCCTTGACCGGCGGGGGCAAGCGTTGAGCATCCAAAATATATTGTACACTTTTTTCTTCCTATTTTTTATCGCAAGAAAGTGTCGTTCATACAAATAGCAATAATGAAACAACCGGGTAGCATGCAGATTTATGGTACTCAATTTGTCGTTTAGTCTGGTTTTTTCTTCCTATTTTTTATCGCAAGAAAGTGTCGTTCATACAAATAGCAATAATGAAACAACCGGGTAGCATGCAGATTTATGGTACTCAATTTGTCGTTTAGTCTGGTTCGTGTCAGCTACCTACTCATGGTCAATCGGCCAGAAGGCTAATGGATAATTTCACGCTGTTGCTTAATGTTGCCCAAAAAATCGCGCATTACCGAACCCGCGCAATACTCGCTCCAACACCCGCTGTGCCGTGCTCCCCTCCCGGGAAAACGCGCTCGAGTCGAGCACACGCGGTTGTCACCAAGGCACCAAGCACCAACGCGATCGAGCGGGAGCAATCGGGAGAATGTTGCGCAAAATAAAGCTACCCCGCAGGAAAAAAAGGGGCAGGCATATAAATTTTCAGCTCATAATTAACCTGACAACGTCGCCGGTTGCTGCGCGATTGCAGCCCTTACCGGGCGCGCCGTGTTCGGGGCGCTGTACGAGGAAGCTACAATGGACCTTTTCCGCCCCCTCTCCCCCTCCCCATCGGTGGGGTCGGGTTCGCGCTTCGGGCCCCGGTTCAAACTGTTCTGTTTGTTCAACATCTTGGAACGAACGATTTGCAGCGTGTAATCAGCTTTTGAGATTGTTTGCTTAACTCATATTTCATTCATGCAATCCGGCATGCTTTTCAGCGCGGTAACTTCGTTGAGTTGAATACAAATTATCGTGGCCATTGGAGGAGCGTTGCCGTTCACCGGAGCAGTATGAAGGCTTTTTTTTACATTAAACCAGGATTTTTTTTTATTTTGATTTTTTTCTCCATTTTATGTGGTTGGAAATGTTCATAAGAAGATCGAATTGACAAATTTTATTATTTTTGCTATGTTTAGCGCAAACGCGGCATCTAATAGCTTGGTGACGTTGGAGGGCAATAGGAGAACATTTCCTTGGAGGGCAATAGGAGAATTGTTTCTATGTATGCAACTGTATATCTTTCTATGTCTTTCATTGGTATTTCGCACGGAATCATATATTTTAGTATTAAAATCATGAAAATAAATTTAAAAACAGATTGGTTCTTTCCTGAACTGCTGCGTATGTATCTGTTTATATAAATAGAGTGCTTTTTATTAAAATGTTATATAATTTCATTTCATAGAATTTATTACTGACGTGACATGGTAATGTTTCTATTATTTTGGGTATACGTGCTGGATTCGAATGACCAAACATATTGGAACTATATTGGTGTGGTTTATCTATGTTAGAAAGTAGTACTTGTAAGGAAAACAGGGTATTTGTTATTTATTTACAAACAAAATTAAGAACCTTCTTGATTTGGGACGGTGTGTGTTAGGCTGGCTAGTAAAAACAGCGCAAAAATCGTCTTAGTATAGATCGAAACATAACTATAAGACATAACTGTTATAGAAAAAATAACCGAAAAAAAATACTAAGGATCATATTACTCGAAATTTAAAAGGGGTATAGGAGGGGTATAATACAATTAAAAAATCGTCCAAAAATATGCGAACGATGCTCAAGGTCGTTTAAAACTTCATATACTTTTTAGCAATTTTTAAACGATTATTTGAATCGCAAAAACTAATTTCTGGTAGATCTAATGATCGTACAGTTATAGAGCAATTTTGTTCACGGCAAAACATAGTCAATGTTTTACAGTTTTTTCCCCAAAAATCATAAATAGACGTATTTTGCAGCTAGCTATAACTTTATGGACGATCACTTTCATCTATCTCTCCAAGTTTTTGTTCTATTCTCAAAAAACAGGTGGTCGTATAGTTATGTCGCGGACTGTATACTAGCATTAAAGTAACACGCATTAATTGCATTACGTATTTTCTTTGTTTTTTAAATGTATTTTTCGAATTCGTATTTGCATCTAAAACATTTACGTTTTTCGTGCTCCATCCGGCACCTAATGCATTAAATGACCAGCAGTGGAATAGGCACACTTGCATAATTATATTTCATGCGTCCCACATAATCAAATTTATTGTGTTCAGACAATAGCGCTAAACTGCGCCACCAGACACGTTGGTGGAAACGGTAGCACTTGCGGAAGATATATGGTCCCCGGGGAGGGGGTAGGTATGTTCGTTGGTTACAATTTCGCGAACCGACTCATTTGCTCCGGTTCACAAAGCGCAGAAGGTTCACAGAGCCGCGCGTCTGTGCGCTACGAAGTGCTCCGCAAATTGTTGAATGAGCTCGTTCGGTTGTAGCGGTTTGCTTCGTGTGGCTCAAATTTATGCGCTAGATGATACAGGTGATAGCGTTCTCAAACAAAAATAATGTGTCTTTTTTCATTTGCTATTTGGGCGCTTGACCGTTTTGACCACTTCATTCATAAAATGTTTCGTTACGGGGCAGGCAAAAACAAAAAACAACTAAATGTACGCCACTCGTGGTGGCTCGCGTGAGGCAACAAACAAAAAAAGAAGTTTTATATTTAGCGCCGGCTCTTCGATCGTGAAAATCGTGCTGGGCTGCGACCGAGGCACCCCGGTCACCTATGGTTCCCAGCGCAGGCAATTCGCCTTTCGCGGTGCATGTTCCCAGTGGGTCCCAGATTCGTTCGATCATGGGCGCACACGAGCGGAGCGCGCTATCAAACTGTTGGCCGGCTGATCGTTCGGTTGTTTCAAAACAGCACAGTGCTCCAAATGAATGTACATAAATTAGCACATATTTTGTTTGGATATTAGAGGAACCCTTCTTCTTCCGCGCGCCGGTCTAGCCGTCATTATTTCATAATATTGGTCTCTTTTCTTCTTCGTCTGCTTCTGCTTGTTTTCGTTGATCGCGATCTTACACGGGTTAAGGTGGGAACGGAGCGGGTCTGAGGGCGCCAGCTGAAGTATTGGCTAAACGTAAGGTTGGGCCGTCCGATTGGGTTTCCTTTCACAGCCACAGTTTATCTATTAGCCATGTGCCCATGTCAAACTGTGGTCATTTAATGAACGATCAGCAACCAAGAATGACCCTGACGGTGTGCCAC
>KZ069721.1:141030-154081 GCA_002091845.1 Anopheles cracens
CTGCCGTACATGAATTGAGCTTTTCATTATTTAAACACGATGTTGGATTTTTGTGCGCCTGTTGGTACTATTAGTTGCGAAAGGGAAGGGCGAACATAAAATGAGCACAACCGGCAGGAATGGTTTCATACGTTGTGCTGCATTTTTATGCAGCTTGCAACATATTTAACACGTGTTTTCGTATCATTAGGGAAGCATTACTCACGGTTATCGGATGGCTGATCGTCACACGTTCTGGTAATAGTATGACTCGGTTCTCGCTTCAGAAGAGTGTTGCGGAGTTGTTCGTAGTATGCTTTCAAACATGTCACTTGAATGCATGATAAACAGATAACAACAGTTACCAGTTCGGTTATCGTGGACTTGGGTATGACAAACTTTCGATTATTTGACCATGCTTCAATGTCTTGGACTCGCATATCAGTTGGAGACCATGAAAAATGTCCTGTCACACATGTAGAGTCGAATTTAATGAAGTCATCCTGGGCTTTCTTCATAGGAGACTGATTAGCCTTGCGATGCAGTAAGTGAAGAACTCTTCGGAAATCATCTAAAATCTCGTTGGATATAATAATAAGAACTTTATAAGTTTTTTACTAGTTCCTTAAAAAGCTATGGTGTATTTTGGACGAATATTGGCAAAGCCGGAAAACTTTATTCTATTGTGTAAGTTTAATTTAAGCTGTTTGAACATTGTTTTAGTATTTCACAGTGTCTTCTGTACCTCATTTTCTTTGCAAATTATTGGTTGCTCTTATACATTGGTTGTTTGTACACGCTGCTCTATACTTCCTTCTTAAACGTTCACCTACTACAATTTCAAAGTTTTCTTCCTCAAAAAGTGACTAAACCGAACATACGTTAACCTAAAATATTGGCTGTGAAGATGAGAGAAAGATTAAAAAACAAGAAGAAGAAGGTCAATCACCCTGTTTAAAAAGTCCTTAAATATCTTCAGATATGGTAAAGTTGTTAATTTTGAAAAAAACGACAAATTGAATGAAAATTTTAAAATTAAAATATGTCATTTATTTAGTTTAAAATAAAAAGAACACTGTCAAATGAACATAATTATTGTGTTCATTTTATGATTAATTTTCTGATGAACCCAGCTATCGTTCTTCATTATCCGTTTTCCTCCGTTGACAACCTGCTCCCGTGCGGCAGAGATGCACCTTTGTGTTCGTGAATTTATGATCTTCTCGCCAAGGGTACTCAATAGAAGATGCAGCCGTTCCTTCCTCTAGCCAAGGGTGCGGATGGAGCACTTTTTTGTTGGTTTGTTTGTGAGCCATTTTCCCGAATGCAAACGGTGCACAAAACGGATACTGGCATGTGATAACGCCAACGGGTGGGGTCAAAGTGCTTCGCCGCTGTTGCGAAGAAGAGTGAAGCATATTAACGAAAGCGCACTTATAACGGAAGTTGTTTCAGATGACACCTCGCGAGTGATGCTTCAGTTTTGAAGCAGCCATTTTGGGATGTGTCAATGCGTTCACTTCAGACTGCACACGCGTGGAGGTGTCTATTAGGGGGTTTGAAACGATTTGCAACTCAATTGCGTGAGCGTAACATTCGTTGGTTTTCATTCAGGGTTTTAGGCGCAATTTACACACTTTATTCGTAATCAAAAGGCTAATGAAATTGTATTAAAATATGTAGGATGGAAGTTACGAATGGGTATGAAATTTTGTTTGATTCTTTCACATTTAACATATCGTTTAAATATTTGCAAAGCTTGTAAATTTTCATTTCAACGTTTAAAGTACTCAAACAAGCTTTCCATTACGTATATTTGCAGGAGAAAAACTCGTTTCTCAACTACAACGTGTCGTGCATCCTCACCTTGCCGCCGTACCAAAGAAAGGGTTATGGCCGGTTGCTGATCGACTTCAGTAAGTATTATGGCTTATATTCGTACGCACCACGCTCAAGGGTGGTCGTCGACCTAACACATACATACACACACATGAACCAAGGGGTGTCTTTTCCGGTAGTTTGGCGAACGGGTATCTTTTCGACAAGTACAAGGCGACTTGCGACTGGAGCCGGGTGGTGAGCTAAATCAGGCAATTTACATACTTTTACCATTTGCAATTCGGACACTTTCTTCCGGGAGGGAGTGTAGAGGGGGAGCAAGTTTGAAAGTGTGTCCGACGGATGCTTGCCAAAACCATACTGTCCTGGTCCTCGCCGCTGGACACCAATTGCCGTCATTGCCATATTTTCGATCATTTGGGGTCGATAAGGAACCCGTCCGCAGTGGATTGAACGGTGGAACGCAAGAACTTTACCCTTTGATCTACAGCAAAAATTAGGGTTCCACCGGTATGAAACGGATGGTGTGTGTGTGCGAAAACCGGTAGTTCGTCCTCCACATCCTAGCGCACCTCACTTCCAGGGGGCGACAAAAAAAACTGTTGTAAGCCTGTAACTTGACACTGTACCACGGAGTTGGGCATGTGTTGGTCTGTGCTACGCGTACCGTCCACGGATTACGACGTTATAGGACCAAACAGACCGCAGCCAATCGCGAACCTTTCCGATCTTTCGCGGAAGGGTTGCAATGCAAATGCGTATGCGAATGAGTTAGAATTAATGGCGACTTTACGGATTTAATTTGTAGAATTTTGTTGCGTCTCTCGTTTTTTTTTCGCTACGTTCAAAAAATAATCATGATTATTATACCGGCATTATCGCGTTATCGTCATCGACAGGAGGAGTCACCACTACTGCCGCCAACGTCGTATGCCCCACCACGTGTGCGTACGAACGAAGGGGTTAGGCTCAAAGTAGGTTTGTTGGCTGTGTGGAACGTCGATATGATAGTGTTTGTTTGCGCCGCGCGTTGTCCTATATATCCATCGTGAGGGCAACAGATGGAGCTGCGGGTGGCGTTTTCGAGCGCATAGTTTCGTACACCTTCCACCGGTGCCATCGAGCTGCTTCCCCGGCAGGAGGCTTCCCGGGAAGAAGGATACACGGTGCGACGGCCACGCCCGGGAGTTGAACGACCTCAAAAATTATTCGCAAAAGAGGGTTCGGAAACATACACATTATACACATGTAATATTGCTTATCAGACGTAAAATATCACGCAAATGGAAATGGTGCGCCAAATGGGGGGTAAAATACTTACCCGGTACGGTTTGCGAAAGGGGAAACCGAAGGGATTGTTTCGCTGTGTTTGGTGTGCGTTCGGGTTGCCTTTGCCCGCTGGCAACAAGGATTGCTGCGTTGTAGCTAGCCCAACATGTACACTGCCCGTTTTTAATTAGGTCCTGTGAGTCATCTCTGTTGCCTTTCGCTTATACGTGCTAGTGCTACTGGAGTCTTGATTGATATTGTGGTTTTATAAGTTGATAACTGATATTGCTTCTTTTTCCATTGATTGTGTCAGAGTATTGTGCAAATATTCGTTTGCATCAAACTATTCGCTTTGGATTCTTCAATCATCTTTGCCGTAAACAAAGGTCTTTGTGTTCTATTTCCAATATTTGCAGTTTTGCACTCAACTATTCGTTATCTTGTGATGACCTTTTTCTTATTCTGAAGCTATTAGCGTACAATGAAGAATGTATTCGGTTAAAATGTCTGCTTTTTAATTTGGTTTTAGTTTAGATGTGTGGCTATCTTGACTTTTGAGAGATGCCATCTCTGCTTGGACATCATTTTTACACATTTTCATAAAAAATTGCCATTCAAGACGGAAAGGTCGATTTTGAACTCTAGGGTACGACTTCATGTTTGGAGATCACTTTTGGTTTAGGTTTGTTTAGGCTTTTAGTTTTGCTATAACTATAACTAAATAAGTCACAATAGGCAGCAGGCCAATATTTGATTAAGTATGTAAATATATGGTTGTACCTATCTCTATCCGGTTCTAGCTTAGCATTAATAATGCTGTCAATAGTAATACTACGCTTCTTGACTCTTGCCTAGAGGGAATTATTAAAATTTCAAGTGAACTATTTGTGCGCTTGAGGTTTGGAGAGAAAATTTGTAAACAACCAAGCAAGGATTGGGCGTGCCACTTGCAGGCAAGATCCGACGAATGCTTCATTCGATCTGCAGCAATATTATTTTGCTGATTACTTTGAGGTTTCTGCGAATCTACGCTTGCCTTTTTCGACCCCATCCGTTAACAGTTTTCGTACCGTTTAACCGAAGCGGAGATATACGAGAGGCCAAACGTGCTGTGCACGTTTCGATTACGGTTCAAAGCTGTTTGCCTGTGGACTAGACTTAGCTGTACCTGATGCGTATGAAAATGGGGTTTTAAAACGATTCTTCCGTTAGCTCCGAAGCGAGGAGGAGACGACGCCGATGAGCAGGCGAATTTCGCCAAACGCAGATTGCGATTTTAAATCGCATCGCGAAAGCAATCCCCGTTCTCCATAGCAGCAGTCCATTGACCTGCGTGTGTACGTCTGCATCTGAATGTTCATTTTCTGCTCGATGGCGACTGGAGTTCTGGGCAAGTGTGTAAGGGTGGATGCAGCGGCGGGGACAAGGCTAAGGCATGTGGAACCGCTGTGGAAATGAGAGAGAGAAAGAGAAAAAAGCGCAATCAACGGAGGTACCTTTGCTTCCTGTTTCCTGCGGTTCGATTTCGCCAAAGCACAGATCCGAAAAAAGATCCCCAGTATCTGTCGGAGGGGCAAGCAGGGGGGTGGTCGATGGCCGGATGGATTGGCTGACGCCGGGAATGTGCGTCGATGGAAGCTGGTTCTTATGCTAGTTACGTTTGCATGCACCTGATTGCGTGCAGTACCCGGTTCGGGCCGATGATAATGGCTCATCATCGGTAGCTGCGGTTTCAGGGCGGTTTTCTTAAAGAGCAGACATTCTGACGGGACGGGCGAGTGGCCCCCGAACGACCCTTTCCCAGCGTCGTGAACGGTCATCGCGTCGGATGATGTTGTAAGTGGAGCGGGGATGCAATACGGAAGGTGCGGGTAGGGAGCCGGGAGCCGACTACACGCAATACAACCGCGTACACGGTAACGAACTGGGTCGATTTGCCGTGTATTGGAGTTAGGATAATTGTAAACTCATTGAATCGAGACTGTAGCTAAATAGGCAGGCATTGCTCGCTATCTGTCCGACCGTGCTGAGATTCAGCCACAGTTCCGCCAATTGTGCAGGTAGTCTTCCGATACCTCCGATGATGAGTCGATCGGCAATGGGTATGAATTACTAATGGTTTTTTTTAAATATACATGGGAATAAGTTTGTTTTTATAAATCGCATGAACTATCGTATCATATAATATATCTTGAAACATAAATGAAAATTAGTAATATTTTCTGCTGAAATATCTTCTGTGTGTTCTGTAACATGTGGGACGATACTTCCAATGGTCTATGGTCTGGAATATTATGGTCTGTTTTAATTTCTAGTTGCTTTTAGTTTCTCTTCGTGTTGCTGTTTTGTAGTTCTGGATATAACAAAAAGCTAATTTAATGATTGAAAATTAAATTTTTCTTGGAGAATGTAATGCTATCGAATAACAGCATAACTATTTTATTATTTATGTTTATTGAAGCAATTTTTGTTTGTTTGGAATACGCGGAAATAAACGCGAGAAATTAAATCTCCGAAAAATAAAGTAGGAAAAGCAGAACAAAAAAGTGCAGCAATACATTTGTAAGTCATATGATTCTCAACAAACATGTGTATTTAATTATCTATTTATTATTTATTTATTTATTAACATAAGGACGCAACGGTGTCCGTCATTAGCGACATTAAGCCAAACTATTGAACCACATGTTTTGGCTGAATGTTATGTATTTAGGAATTATTGAAATTTGTTAATGGAAATAATAAAATAGCAAAGATCAGGCTGTGATTCTTAAAAACCATGATCATAAATAAAAAGTCGAAAATCAATCATGAAAAACATCAAGTTGAGCTAATAGTTTACAATACATTTATTTATTTTCATACATTTATATTGCATTTATGTTAATACAAAAGATGGATAATTTAAAAAACTTTGAAACATTAAAAAAACACTCGTATTCTTTTATTTAAGATAAGCTCAACTTTACCTCCTTGACTGGCTATGCAACTATCTTCCCGGTCTCTACATTTATTGTTAAAGTTGAAATGGCTCATCTGTATAATGAAATGACAATAATTCATGCACACTTTAAACGCCACTTGGAAATTTCGTGTCACATTCGACCCTCTAGACGCCGCGGCGATCCCTAAAGACGCCTTAATTGCATCCCATCGGGCTGACTATTTATCAGTCTGAGTGTCTGACTGGCTTGATTGTCGATTTGTCTGTCTAATGTTTTCTCACGAGACATTTGTGCGAGCAAAAGTGTGTATGTGTGCACGTGTTTGTACATTCATGCTTACGCCCTGCCCTGCCCGGAGTGATTGGACTCCTTTTCGAATGTCCCGTAGTGTTTTTTGCTGCTCAAGCTCTGCGGTTCGATAACCGCGAAATGGATGTATGTAAACAGAACCATAAACCGAGCGTTTGCACCGCTCTCGCAGTCGCAAGACAAACAGAACCGAACGACGAAAGAATGCCGGTCAGTGACGTGCGGCGAGGGCACGAGGGCACGACCGGAACCCGGCACCGCCGTCTTCGGCACCACCGTCGCTATCTTCGGCTCATTTATGATGCACCCGAATACGTGTACGCGCGGATTGCGGCGGATGTGGCGGATCGATGCTGTGGACCGACCGGGTATCGATGTTATTCACCTGCCGCGGTCGGATTCGAACCGGAGGTGGGTGGTTGGTTTTAACATGTTTTTTGTGCGTTTTTTTGCTGTTTTTTCTCGTTGCGAGATGAAATTTTGAAACCAGTGCAATGCTCCCGCGGAGTGCGCCCAGCCCTGCTGGGATGAACACTGACAGGGGTAAGACATTGCAGCATTGCGTGGTGCACAAATTGAATTAGATCCTGCCCTACCCTAAGCAGGAAGATGGCTTTGATTCGCGGGCCCCAGGGATCGATGGCCACGGGTGACGCCAGCCCGGTTTGGACGCCACGGCAAAGGCGTTGGTGTGAGTAGGTCATGAACCGGTAACACAACCGGTGATGTGATAATTGAGTTTGCGTAGGGGTTAATTTAGGTGATTTCCTTCGTTGTGTGCGATTCTCGTGGGATAAAATCGATTCGGGTGCTTCGGACCGTGCCCAATCTACGTGAGTGCGATGAATGCTATTTGCATGAAGGTGTCTAAAACGCCAAAAAGGATACCGAATGAGTTGCACCACGGTGTAACTCATCGTTTCGTGCTGAAATAAAATTTCATTTCGCTTTTTATCGCATAAACGCTGCAATATCGCCGTAATTTCGATGATGCGAGCAGCAGACGCGCGCTTCGTTTCGTTTCCTGGTATTTACCATGTCGATCAGCGCACCTCATTTCAGGCGGCGAAATTACTGTCTTATTGTAAATACTACTGCCATCGGGAATGGAATACCGCCGCACCCAGTGCAGCGATGAAGAAGAGCTAGCCCGCGCGGGACGCAAATCAACATTCCGCTCGCGTCGTTTTGCCGGCGTATCAGTACATAATTACGCGGAAAATTGTATCATCATGATCGGCGACGGGAATGCACGGAGCGCAATCCGCAGCCGAGTAATTTGCCCTAATATAGGTCAGGGCGTACGATCGGTCCGACGGTGGCCGCGTCCTTACGAAGCGTAAAAATGCTACTGAATTAATTTTATCTCATTCTTGACACAACACTGTTCTAATGATCGCCGATCGTCGTTCGTCCTGCGGCAATCTTTCGCTCGCTGCATCGCGCCGGCAGTGGCGATAATAATGTCAAATTATGCGCCGCTGCATTCATCCCCCATCAGCGTTAACGTCGGCCCATTCCCGTCCGATGCGGCCGATGCGGCTGGGGAAGGTCAGGACGCGGCCGAGCTATGCAATTGCAAGGGATGTGCGATTCGAAGGAGCTGAGCGCTGCCTGATGGTTCCTGTACGATGCGATTCGTCATCACGTTACAGAGAAGAGAAGCTAACCTTGCCACTATTACACAGTCGTACCAGCGCACGCTGAAAGGAATGTGCAAATGAAATAGTTAATAAACGACAGACAGAGAGCGATGGGGCAAAAAAAGACAAGAAATACGGCTACAAATCGTAATCAATAGAGCTTTCCTTTTGCCGGCTCTCTTCCAACACAGCCAGCGAACACGACGCACACACTGCAGCATTTGCCAGCGGGAACGCGATGCACCGCCGATGCATCGGAGCAAATGATAAATTACTTTCGTTGACATAATTCCACCCTGGAAAAATGTGTCACTCAAAACATTACCGTCGGTGGTGGTGGTTGTGGTGGTGGTGGCGATGGTGATGGTGGTGGAGGTACGGCAGCAGCGTTTAAAACAGAATAACGCAAAGCGTTTTATGGCCCATGGCCATGTGTAAGAAGGGCACCCAGCACCGAACTGCACACACACGCCCATCCGCACGGAAATGACGCTGAGCAAACGGAAATAATTACACTCTCATCATCATCGTGGTTCGTTCGTTGTGGTTGTTTGTGGATAATTTTACCAAGGGTTCCACCATCATCGGCACCACTATCATCATGGCATCATTATCTTAACGCTCTTCAGCAGTTCGGATCCTCCACCTGTTTTTTTTCGCGCGCGCGTGTGTGTGTTACTGCTGCTCTGTCGGCTCGGTTATGTTGCACTGCTGCAACCGTGGCTGTGTGTCAACTACTCGGTTTAGTGTTTGGAATTGTTAGGCGTCTCGTTGGATTCATTCAGCTATGGATGCATCAACGGCATCAAGAGCAAGAGCAAAACAATGCACCGCTTATGCATGCTATCCGGTTTCGATTGTTGTGTGGTGTTGGTGGTGCATTGTGATTGTGCTTACCCACCATTAGCGCCAGGTCAAGGAAGGAGTAAAGGGTGTTTCGGGTTTGTTTTCTAATTTAGGCTAACTACAAATCCAAATGGTTATTACACCGGGTAGGTTCGTTATTGTCCGTGACAGGTAAATATATTTTTCCGTTTTTTCTTGTGCTCGAACCAAATTGAAACGCTGTATAACGACATGAAGAGCGACATGATACGGGAATTTTCATTCGAAACATATTTGCTGTGAATATGGGATAACTGTAGAGATAATACGCTGATGGTAACTCTCCTACCGATGGGAATGTTTGAAGTATAGATCAATCATCTTTTCTTGCTAGACGACGACGAGATAGGACGTGCAATAAAGATACTGAACAAATAAGAAGCGCTTGTGACTACTTGCTTTATTTGTGTTTTATACTGTATGAACTAATTAATAACTCATCATGTTATGAACTAAATTGTAATAACATTTTGATCTAATCATACAGTTTTTTTATAAATTTGTTACACATTTTTTATCTTGTTTTCTTAACGTTTCGCCTGAATGTTCAGTAATTGATACAACGTTTATTCTTGTTTGATTATATGCTTATTACTCCACTCGTTCTCATTCATTTCAATACCATGCACATCAAATTCCTAGGATTACAGAATCAAATCGTGGCAAACAGGGAAAAATGTGGAAAATTTAATTTATTCCATTTTTTTTTGCCTAAAACACCTTTATGTATGTTTCTTCATCTACTAAAAATTAGATAGAAACAATCGTGTTAAAAGTACATTCAAAGTCTAGTTTTGTTTCTCAACAGTTACACCGAGATGTGTAAGTGATATTTAAAAAAAATCCAAATATCCAAATCCAAACAATTTAAAACATGAATATGCAAGTTATCGAGGCTGTACACCCTGGTGGTTTCTTTTGGACTAATTCTTGGATAAGACTTCGTAACTTGGATAAGAGAATAGAATTACCAGAATAGAATATAAAACAAGATCAAGTCGCCTAACATAGTATATGAATGTAGGTAGTACTATCTACTAATACCTCTAATCCTATTTTTCTACTTCAACTTCACCATATCCTTTTTCCTGTTTGTACCGGTAGAAATATCTGAAATAAACAGACAGAGTTAGGGCATTAATATATTAAATAATATGAACATTAATTATAACCTTAAACATTCTAACAAATCGTCAGAATGAATTTAAAAAACCAAGCTATGCTCTCAAATGCATTTGTTTGCTGCTTGATGTAAGAACACAATGGAATTTGCAAACATTACAGCAATATTTTATATGTTTTGCTGTTTGACATTTTAAAATAACCATTCTGAGCATGCGGTAGATTAAACAATGTATAGCGTTTTATCTTGAACCATACAAGCAGTCCTTGATGAACGGTAACAAAAACTAGCATACACGCGCTTTGATGTTGCGATCGCTGTCAGATGCAATAATTTATGATCTTCGGCTTTATTTCTGAGCCGTAGCGCTTTTTTTCTTACACTGCCACTCTCCGAAACCTAAGATCGAAACGTGCGAATGATGGATACCTTTGGCGCTAGTTGTGCGCTAATCGAGCAGTGGCTCATTCTGGACAATGTAATAACTTTTCCCCGCAAGTAACGTCGTAATTACAAAAAAAAGGGCACCAGCAACAGAGGAACAAACCGCGCGAGTATGGCTGCTTTCTGCACAGCACGTTACTAATTGTAAGCTTCCGCATATGCACCGTCGTCGTCGTCGTCGTCCCCCGTGGGGCTGTGCATCGGCGACGAGTTTCGGCGATGGAAAAATGATGATTGATGATATGGGAAAATGGAAGGGAGTGGCTCGGCCTTATCGTTGCGCGCGGAGCGGTTGAAGCGGTCGAGTGAAGCGAAAACTCAATTCACGCCGTTAATCAGCGGCAGCGCGTCCGGCGAAGATTCCTTCGCCTTTGTGATGGGGCAGATTGGAATGACGGCAAAGCCGTAAGGAGCGAATCTTTTGCTGCGCAATTGGCTATGTCGTCCCTATTTGTACCTCCCGGCAGTGCGGCATGCACGCGGGACGCGGAGCGATGTAATGCAATAAAATAAAATGCATGGGACGGCCTGTGCAAGGGCAAGAGCATACAGGTCTTGTTAATGAAGCATGATTGCTTGTGCATAAATTCACGTTTACCGCGAAGCAAGTATCCGCGGTGCAACGTGCGCTAATGACATCGTTAGTTTAATATGTTTATTTAAAAATGATTATTAAAACATCTCGCCAACAGACTTCCCGGCGTGTGATATTTCACAAGCTCTTTTGATGCTTGTGTGAGAAACTATTTTCTTTACCTATCTCTATCCATATAAAAATCACAAATATGTTGGAAGTAATGATACCTTCGCTTCCGGCGATAATTTAAAGCGACCAATTTTAAGGCGATCATACGCGGTGGTCCAAATATGTTTGACGAGCGCTAATCATACACTCCGACTTATCAATGCGGGGCTCGAATAACGTATGAAGTTACAATTAAAGCGAGAATCGAATGTGCCATTCCCGGGACAAAATGAGCATCACGCGAAAGCATCAACCGTAAATATGCACTGAAACCCGTGGAACTGTGTTAATGGTGGTTGTTAGTTGTTTCCTTTTTTTGCGGTGCAAATCAATTTAAAAGCGTTGAAAGTGCGCAGAACGAAGAAAAAAAACGCACCCCCCCCCCCCCCCGGATCATGTTTGCTGAAATGTCACTTGTGGATGACATTCCAGTTTTTTTTGGCACACTTAATTGCTTTCGCAAGTGCGGATTACAGTAACAGATTGATGCAACCCCTGTCTAATTCTTTGCAGAGCTCTCGAAACATCGTTCCGTTCGTTAGTGGACGAAAATTTGAAATTTGACGCACCGGAACAGTCGTAGCCCGCTGCACCTGGGTCGGTCGGTCGTTTGCTGTTATTGCCGGCAGCTGTCGAATGGATCCACACCAACGTAGAACGATGCCGGGCTTGGGCTCGGGCCATCACACGCTGATCAAAGAATATGTACAATACAAATAAATAGATAGAAAAAGGGGTCGGGCCGGTTCACCTGCCCGGTGTGCCCTGTGTGCAATCCGCCCGCCGATTGTGGCGCTGGCTCCGGTTCGTGCATGTGTTCGTGATAGCGGGCGAAGTTTGAAGACGCTCGAGCGGAAACGTTTGCACTGGCGTATCCTGTCCGCAGCTATGCACCAATGTGCATTGATTTACGATGTCTCGTCCAATTCGTGCGGCGCGCGCGTGGTGTCGGTTTGCGGACGCGTCTGGCGGTGGCGCCAATATCCGGGATAAACGGGCAACGGCAAATGGTACTTGAACAAAGCCCGCTTTGGCTCGAAATGCTTCGGACAAAGTAAACACATTTCTAATAATTGCTTGCCGGTGGGTAGAGAAGCGGAAGGACACTTGAGGCATACGGGTGAGGATGAAGCGGGGGTACATTTTATGGCATGGCAGGGTGCAGGCATAATTAAAGATGCGAGCAAAGTGCTCAGATAAGAACGATAAACCGGAGATGAGTGGAGACCCACGAGCCCGAATGTTTCCGCATGCGTTGGAGGTAAATAACTCCTGAACTGAGCATATGTTATGTGCTCTATAAAAGCCATTAAAACTTACTTTGATTTGAAGCTTTCAGATTGAGGGTTTCAAAATTGAAATTTAACTTGTTGGATGCTTTCTTAAATATTATCAATCTTTCAAACGTTCGTAGTTAACAATGCTCCCAGTTACTCTGAATAGTTGATGCGACAGATTGAGGGTTTCAAAATTGAAATTTAACTTGTTGGATGCTTTCTTAAATATTATCAATCTTTCAAACGTTCGTAGTTAACAATGCTCCCAGTTACTCTGAATAGTTGATGCGACAAGCCGTCGGAGATTGAATTCCGAAGTTTCGGTGTGTCGACGAAAAAGTGGCGCGCTTCGAGACGGCAATATCGATCGACGGAAAACCGGGCGAAAAGCGATGGTTTGCCATCGTGTGCGGTCTATAGATGTCGCATAGTTTGGGAAATAGTATTTCCATCTCCGCTGCTCACCCTCACCCGGCGTCCCGGCTGCGCTCATTTGGTCGCGTGAGTCAACTTTTTGCTCGCCACCATTTCGCGCGCCCTGTGTCTGTGAGCCACCCATCCCTTTGTGTGGGGGGTGGGGTGTGGGTGAAGGT
>KZ069721.1:160702-177798 GCA_002091845.1 Anopheles cracens
TAGAGCTAAAAAGAAAGGGAGAGGGTGCGAGGGAGACAGAGAGAGAAAGTGATTGTATTATTTACCAGGGATGCAAGTGCAGTACAAATACACCTCCTTGTGATGCGCACTCGGGTACAACATGCGAATTGACTGAGAGATATCCTCACGGGATTCTGGGAATTGACCACACAGACAGAAACAGCGTGGTTTGGGTCAGTTGCGGGTTTCGAGATAGACGGCTGTGCAAATTCGACCATCGACCGCCATCATATACGAGCGGACGTGAGGTCCACGGAAAGCCTGCCTGGATCTTGTTATGATGGAAAAGTCCATTGTGTTCGCTTTTTTTCGAAATTAGAACACCGCCCGAACGCTTAGCCCTCGAGCCAACGCGAAAGGGTGATTCAAGGGGCGGATATATTATAATCGCATCGCCAATCTTATGCAACCGGCAGGACACCGGCCGGCGATAAACCCCCGGAGGGATATTCACTATGCTTCTTTGTCCCTGTTCCGATCGGATAGCAATGTTTTCGCACCAGGCTGCCCGTAACTATGGAAATGACTAAAGGATGTACGCAGGTTTTTTTTTTTGTTCAACTCTTGCTTATAAGGGCTTTGGGATAGTAAAATTTGGGATGTCGCTAGATCCCGTTTGAACGGTGGTGGGTGCGTGGTTTTTGCATGAGAGGCCACCACTATCTACCAATGCGTGTTTATGCATATAGCAAAGAGAGAAAAAACGTTCCGCTTTTTTTCGAATACGTGCGATGTGACGATAAAGTGACCGTTGAAACAGGCAGCCGGAACATCGCCAAAAGCAGGAACCACATGTGGTTTTTTTGTTGTTCAACTCTTGCTTATAAGGGCTTTGGGATAGTAAAATTTGGGATGTCGCTAGATCCCGTTTGAACGGTGGTGGGTGCGTGGTTTTTGCATGAGAGGCCACCACTATCTACCAATGCGTGTTTATGCATATAGCAAAGAGAGAAAAAACGTTCCGCTTTTTTTCGAATACGTGCGATGTGACGATAAAGTGACCGTTGAAACAGGCAGCCGGAACATCGCCAAAAGCAGGAACCACATGGGTTCAAAAAACTTCTACATCATCCCCCGTTTTGCTCGTGGCGACATTTTTCGGGGGTTTTGGGACGTCATTTGGATCGGGTCGTGGTGTGCTGTACATACGCGGCGCAGTAAGATACTGCGATGGAACAAGATTGCGGGTGTGGCGGTTGCTGGATGGAGGAAGATCGTTGCCACAAAGTCAACCCGCCTGCCTGCTCCTGGCTGTGTCGGTGTGTATATATACAAAATAAACGCGTTTTGGTGTAAAATGATATAATAAATTTTCCACTGCCCACACTAACACATAGCGGAACCGGAGAGAGGGGCGATATGATACAAGGAAGCGTAGACGCTCTTTGTTGGCGGGCTTGTGGGTGGGTCGGTCGCCTGTGTGCCGCCGTGCCTGGTGGTGGTGGAATTTCACAGAACGTGAATGCATTTACCATTTCTCCGTCCGGTGATGCTGCTGAGTGGGGAGGATAAAAAATGCACCAAACCGACCAAACCGACTGTGGAAGCGGAGTTCACGAGCATCTGCTTTGTTCGCGAGAAGAAACATGGGTTGGAGTTTATTCCAGCGCTTCAATATTGCTACAAATCAGTGATTTCGTGTTTTTGCTCAAATAATTTGGTTTTCAATTAAGTAAAACCAAACTAATACTTCCATGTAGCTGTTTGAATATTATAAATATGGTGTCACTTTTCATTGCCTTGCTTCTACAGTATAACATTGTATAACAAACACCTTTTTTGCTTATTTAACTATGGTTGACAGTCACACTCTTTAAGTGTCTCTTACCGGTTTAAATTTTCCATTTCTGGATTGTGCAATATACACACTTCTTTCAAAGGGGAGTCAAAAATCGACATCAGGACTTTTTCAATTTTGTAACGAAGTTTTCTCTCCTGGAGTTACAGATATGACCAATGCTTTATGAGTGAACGCTGGGTTATCTGGGTTTTATTTCACCACTCTGATTATCAAACTTAGTTTGATTTACATTCTTTTGCACCACACCAAACCGACTGTGGAAGCGGAGTTCACGAGCATCTGCTTTGTTCGCGAGAAGAAACATGGGTTGGAGTTTGTTCCAGCGCTTCAATATGGCTACAAATAAGTGATTTCGTGTTTTTGTTCAAATAATTTGGTTTTCAATTAAGTAAAACTAAACTAATACTTCCATGTAGCTGCTTGAATGTTATAAATATGATGTCTCTTTCCATTGCCTAGCTTCTACAGTATAACATTGTATAACAAACACCTTTTTTGCTTATTTAACTCTGGTTGACAGTCATACTCTTTAAGTGTCTCTTACCGGTTTAAATTTTCCATTTCTGGATTGTGCAATATACACACTTCTTTATAGTTATGTGGGAGTCAAAAATCGACATCAGGACTTTTTCAATTTTGTAACGAAGTTTTCTCTCCTGGAGTTGTACAGATATGACGAATGCTTTATGAGTGAACGCTGGGTTATCTGGGTTTTATTTCACCACTCTGATTATCAAACTTAGTTTGATTTACATTCTTTTTATTCGTATTTTTGTTAGATAAGCATTTTGCTTGTTGTTGGAACTCGGTTATATCCTGAGGGACGTCGATGTTGTAATAATGCGTTATTTATTCTTTTAAGATAGTTTAACTTTTTCAAAACCACTTGAAAACAAGAGATGTATAAATAGCAAGTCTAAGGCATTTGAATCACCTGGTATTACTAACTAAAATCAATGTCATACATATTCTAAATTGAAAAGATGGTAATGTCTTTGTGTACTACAACTTTGTACTTATATGCAAAAATGCATTTAAAATTGATTCATAATGAGCTTGGCAGTTTAATAGCATACAGATCGGAGTCGTATAATACGATCGATCTACCTTGATCATTCAAATATTTTAATGATCACACGAATCCAGTAGAATCAACCTCGAACACAGCAGCAGCCGATGTACTACTGCGCTCGGCCGTTGATCTTGATCATTAGCCTTGAAATGGCACCAACACCCAACCGTTCAACCAGCTCACTGGATGCTTCCGGGTCGGTGTGCTGGGAATCTTACATACGCACACGTAAAGCATGGTCGATTGAAACGAGTCAAACTTCGCCGCGTTCACGCTCCTGTCAGTTTACCATCTGAAACATCACCTGCCGCCGTACCGGCTGCTTATTCGCTGTCGCTTCTGTCGCCGTTAGATTGGTCGCATTCCGGTCAACGAGCACACGAGCATCTTGCCCCACTGCTGTCTTAAGGTTGGCCGATCTTATCCATCCGGCTTAGGATCGAATGCTGTGCGATCGAGAGCTGGTTTTATTTGCAAACGGTCGGTTGAGCTGGGTCCTTTGGTTTTAAGGCGATAATAGTCCGGTGGACGATGCGGGAGAACTGGATCTTGAATAACAGCAAACGCGTCCAAGAACCGGGAGTCCACGTTTTTGACACGCAACATCGAGAACAGCCGGCTACCGTGTTATCCAGTGGAGCAACAAGAATTCATTTATAAAACCCGACACACGCACTTAAATCCGTCATTAATTATAGTGTAGAAAAGATATTATATTAAGGCCCATGAAAAAGAAGAATGATTTTTTAACATTTGGTAGGCAGGAGTTGTTTACCCGAAGAATAAATGAATATTTATTACTGAACGTTATTGAGAAGATCCAAATTTGTGCTGCATATTTTTATACCTTGTTTCCCATTAATGACCGCGTGCTGATTGAAAAACTTCATCGGTGTGAGCGAAGTCTCACCGCTGTCCCGTCGGTACAAATAATTCTAATTTTATTAATGGGCCCATTATGTGATCACGCGGGATGGCGCACGGTGTAAGTTGGGTGGTAGCGTGCAAGAATGCCGACGACACATGCGTTTAGAAAATCGTCTCCAGTCGACCCTGGAGTCTGGCTCGTAATTCTCGGTCGCTCTAATTTCGTTCGATGGGTCTCTTCGTTTTAATGGTGGTTTCGTAAGTCACTGGGGATCACTAGAAAACGGGCGCGTTAAAATTAAGCATACGCGGGAGACGCGGGCCCGTTACCGAAAGTTTACGACTAATTTTCGTCTCACGCTAATAAAACGCAGCGATTCTCGAACGACTTACTAACGATCGCGGTGCTGCAACGGTCGTTAGATCATGCGGCGATTAATCGGAGATTGATTTTAATGGTTCAATTTGCTGTTTTGTTTCTTCGCAGGTTATTTGCTGACACGGGTGGAAGGCAAAATAGGTTCGCCCGAGAAGCCGCTCTCTGATTTGGGGCTTATATCGTACCGATCTTACTGGAAAGATGTGCTGCTTGCTTACTTGTGTTCCCGACCCGGAACTACGCTCAGCATAAAGGACATTTCACAGGTAAGTGATCGATTGGATGAGCTTTGACAAGATTGTAGTAGTATGAAGCTGTGAGCTAATCGAGGTTAAACTCGTAAAAGAGATAGCACAGGACAATATATGTTATAAACTTCATCTGAGCTCTTGGTTACCTCTCTCAAAATTTTGTGCAGCAGTGTCGAAAATATCGAATAATGATGAGGTAAAATACGTTGCCATTCTAACGTCTTTCGCGTTCGGTTCGCTGATAAAATCGGACATGTTCCTCAGCGAAACAATTTTTTATCATTTGTGTAAAGATCTGTTATGCTCCAGCAGAGGACTCTTCAAAAGGTTTTGACAGGGGTTTCGATAATTGATGCACTTGCCCCCGACAGCTGGATTGGCCGGACAAGGTAGGCGATGAAATAATTTCTCCACCGCCGTGCCAGAACGAATGTTTTCGGTGGCATGATAAGCGATGTTTCACACCTCAACCCAGGCTGCCATCACTTTATGGAGCTGATTGACAGATTAAATAACCATTAGTTTAGGGTGTGTGGCATGGTTTGATTAATTCCATTACAACAAAAAATAACGTGGTTATGTGACATGGTTTTCCATGGTGCAGCTGCTGCTGCAAACAGAGATAATCGAATGGCTGTTAAAATTAAATTTCCGTGTTCAAGTCAACAGTTTGTTTGATTCGTTTTTGTAAATTTTACTATGCACTTTCTTATGCATCATTTCATTCTCAGTTTTTTACTAAAAATATTATATGTTACCGTATTTTTCAATGTTTTTTTTATTCCAGGAAATGGCTATCAATTCTTACGACATCGTCAGTACACTGCAAGCACTTGGAATGATGAAATACTGGAAAGGCAAGCATATTATACTCAAAAAGCAGGTGAGTGCAATTCGGTTTAATCAATAAAAGACGGTATACATTTTTATATTAATAAACAGTTTATTATTTTTGCGTAAACCAAATTTCAAAAATTTTACAATACTAAACGTGCAGGCTTTCAAAAGTGCAGCTTCTTTATCGTCCAGCTTGTCTAAAAGAATCTACCGTATAGTAGTAAAGAACAAAAAGGAAGTATGTAGAAGGCTGGTTAGAAAAAACGATAGCTCATAAACAGTATTTAATGATCGCTTTGTTTTTCTTTCCGACTGTGCTGCATGCAGATGTCGTGTCTCGTTTTTTGGTCAGAAATCGAGATATGATATCTAACTGAAGAGGAAATGCGACGAGTTAGATTTAGAATTGAAGAGGACCGTTTCATGCGACGCGATATTCACTTCAAACGTGCTTCACTTCGTGCTCGTCAGGTGTTATTAGAGGACATAATATTTTATTGTTATTGCCCATAATTCTTATCCTCTTCGATACTTTTTGCCAGCAACATTAGGCAAACGCAATAGGACAAACGTGGCACAAAGATGGTCCGAAAGTTGCTTGTAATTATTGCAAATATTTTTTCATGAATGTTCCATCATTCATGTCACCTACAGGAATGTAAATAGAGTTGTTATTGGAACAGCTAACTACCATTTGACTTAGTGTCTGTGGAAGGTGTTCGGGAGAACGTTAATTATAGAAAATATTAGTTATTTGTAAAATGTCTTCAGTTTTCTTTGCCTTAAATCATGAGCAGTGAGCATGAGCAATCTTAATCGACAAAAATAAATAGCATATTTTCGTTTTGAGATTAGGTCCTCACAAATCTTACAATGGAAAACACACCTCCTTTGATGCTTTATATGTTCACACTAACGAGGAGCGCTAATTCGCCTAAACAGACGTGTCTGATCGATCAGTCTGTCCTTAACCCGCCGGTTCTTAGCGTTTAAAGGCGCTGATGTATGCACGTTATCTACAGTCGACCATTATGCGCCAAACATATTCTTCCAGACACTGGACCAGTTCGTTATCGCTTCGATTGAACAACCGCTTGTGCGCCCAGTTTACGAACTGCTACAGGCTCGGGTGCCCGTCGGTGCGAATCTTCGAGCAAGCAAAAATACGCTAGTCAAGTCAGATCATTATATAAATGCGGCCATGATACGAAAACTCTGAACGTGATACACGCGTTCTTGGTTTGAAATTAAAAAAGTTTGTTTCCACGGCGACTTTGAACTACAAATATGATGAGCCGTTCTCATTATCCATAGCTTCATTTGTTGGGCTGTTGCGTTGCGCATTGCATGGTAGTATTCAAAACATACTTCCTGACTACAGCTGTCACCATAGCAGCGCGGAGCAGGCGTTCAACGATACTCGTGCATTCAAAAAGCGTTGCAGCTCAGGTCGTGAGGGCAGGCACCAGCATCTAAATATGATACCGAAGATAATCGTTTTCAAACATACTTCGCTTCCCGGGCGCGCAACATCACCTGCCTGTGTGTCCTCGGTCGTTACAGAACCCGCTCGGGGCAGCCTGCGGTAACAATTGCAACAACCGCAATTTCTGCTCGTCCTCTCTGCGCTCATCCGTGATACGTAAGCTGCGTCGGATTTGCTCCCGCTTCTGTCAAACCCCAAAAATTAACAAACAAACGAGTGAGGCGTGGAAACCGTAACCAATTCTTATTAACAAAAAAGAACCGTTTTAAATGTAAATGAGTAATAACTTAATTATCAACGATGTGCTTATCGCGACCTTTCGCGTTAACTTGGGGCTGGCAGATCTTGGCGTGTTAGACCGGTGGGTTTTGCAAAATTTCGAAAGCCCCCGCTCGAAACGGCTCGTTGCCGTAGATTAGTTTAGGGCCTAATTTGAATGTTTCTCTGAACGTTCTAACAAACGCTTAAAACCGAATAAAACGCACAGAAGGGATGGGCTTTTGCTTGCAAATGATAAAGATCCTCCATCTCGAATCCATTAGGCAGCGGTTTCGCATGGGAAGCAGATACTTATCATGTCGGATAAATAAACAAACGCGCTGCAATTGCTCGAAAGGAGCCATGAGACTGCACCTTTTGACAGTGCGCTCGGCTTAAACACGCGCACCGATCTCGATGATCCGCCCCGTTTTGGCAAGAGCCAACTCGTTAGACGGTGCGAGCAGACGGCAAATTGAAATGCAATTATAATGCCTGCGGCTCGATATCAGGCGCTTCCCGTGGGGCCACCGGTCGTGCGGTGTGCTAAATAGTGTTGAAGCGCTTCCGTGACTCATTGGCACGGTTTTGTTTGAAGATGTTCCACCAGCCACCGACCGATCCACAGGTGTTGTCAAACACGCAAGGTGGTCTAACGATTTACGGCTTCGCTGTCCGCAAAGAAAGGTGGGAAGCAAGCGGAAGAGTGCTGTTAAATTTGATTTTTAAGCTTATCTTTCGAAAGCAATAAAGGTTGAGGTGGTTGCCGCCGGTGCAGCTGTTGTTGTTTTTTGTAATGCCCGTCTAGAACGGCTGCAGCTGTTAAAATCGTATCCTCAAAATGCTAATTTAGATATCGACTTTACGTTTCGCGATGCGGAAAATTGTAAATCCTTGATAGCTTGAGCTTTAACATACATAAGTTATTGCTTCTTGTGACAACAAAGCATTTGCAATCTGTTAAAGTTGTACCGGTCACAGTGTTAACCTGATTGCAAATAAATTGACACTAATGCTATTCGCAGCTGGCCTGTCGCATCTCCTGTCGTTCTAACAAACGCTTAAAACCGAATAAAACGCACAGAAGGGATGGGCTTTTGCTTGCAAATGATAAAGATCCTCCATCTCGAATCCATTAGGCAGCGGTTTCGCATGGGAAGCAGATACTTATCATGTCGGATAAATAAACAAACGCGCTGCAATTGCTCGAAAGGAGCCATGAGACTGCACCTTTTGACAGTGCGCTCGGCTTAAACACGCTCGATCAGTCTGTCCTTAACCCGCCGGTTCTTAGCGTTTAAAGGCGCTGATGTATGCACGTTATCTACAGTCGACCATTATGCGCCAAACATATTCTTCCAGACACTGGACCTGTTCGTTATCGCTTCGATTGAACAACCGCTTGTGCGCCCAGTTTACGAACTGCTACAGGCTCGGGTGCCCGTCGGTGCAGGCAGTCGATTTGCAATGGGTCTTAATTACAGTCATTGCGTGTTGATTCCGATCCTGCATCGAAAAAGCCACTGGGGTATCGATGCAAGTTCGTGATACGGTTAATCAGCTCGTTGTCCGGTATGTGCCAAAATTGATTAAGCACGAAAGAGGAGACTGTTGCTGGATTGAACGCCGCTGGCAACATTGTATGCGTGATGCGCTGTTTGTATAGAATATCCTGCAACGCGATGGTTTCGTTCCTGATGAAGTGAAATCCATTTAGGATGCTAATGGCGCTAATAACCATTCCTGAATCAGCAGGGCTTTTTTATCCGTAGCACCTTGCAAAAGGTCGTTGCCTGCAGGTAGAACAATAGGCTACGGAGGAGATGAAAAATTACAGGACATCAGTTGTTTTTCTTTTCGTTTCTTGGGCGTTCTTATACTGTCAGGTGATGTTTTTGATTCTTACTAAATCTTCATTAGCGCACCCGTTTGACACGTTGCACGAAAAGCAAATGACGGTTCTACTGTACCGAGGCAATGCACACAGTGATCGTGTTGCTACTACGGAAAGTTGTACCGGTCACAGTGTTAACCTGATTGCAAATAAATTGACACTAATGCTATTCGCAGCTGGCCTGTCGCATCTCCGTTCTAACAAACGCTTAAAACCGAATAAAACGCACAGAAGGGATGGGCTTTTGCTTGCAAATGATAAAGATCCTCCATCTCGAATCCATTAGGCAGCGGTTTCGCATGGGAAGCAGATACTTATCATGTCGGATAAATAAACAAACGCGCTGCAATTGCTCGAAAGGAGCCATGAGACTGCACCTTTTGACAGTGCGCTCGGCTTAAACACGCGCACCGATCTCGATGATCCGCCCCGTTTTGGCAAGAGCCAACTCGTTAGACGGTGCGAGCAGACGGCAAATTGAAATGCAATTATAATGCCTGCGGCTCGATATCAGGCGCTTCCCGTGGGGCCACCGGTCGTGCGGTGTGCTAAATAGTGTTGAAGCGCTTCCGTGACTCATTGGCACGGTTTTGTTTGAAGATGTTCCACCAGCCACCGACCGATCCACAGGTGTTGTCAAACACGCAAGGTGGTCTAACGATTTACGGCTTCGCTGTCCGCAAAGAAAGGTGGGAAGCAAGCGGAAGAGTGCTGTTAAATTTGATTTTTAAGCTTATCTTTCGAAAGCAATAAAGGTTGAGGTGGTTGCCGCCGGTGCAGCTGTTGTTGTTTTTTGTAATGCCCGTCTAGAACGGCTGCAGCTGTTAAAATCGTATCCTCAAAATGCTAATTTAGATATCGACTTTACGTTTCGCGATGCGGAAAATTGTAAATCCTTGATAGCTTGAGCTTTAACATACATAAGTTATTGCTTCTTGTGACAACAAAGCATTTGCAATCTGTTAATCTTCGAGCAAGCAAAAATACGTTAGTCAAGTCAGATCATTATAAATGCTGCCATAATACAAAAACTCTGAACGTGATACACGCGTTCTTGGTTTGAAATTAAAAAAGTTTGCTTCCACGGCGACTTTGAACTACAAATATGATGAGCCGTTCTCATTATCCATAGCTTCATTTGTTGGGCTGTTGCGTTGCGCATTTCATGGTAGTATTCAAAACATACTTCCTGACTACAGCTGTCACCATAGCAGCGCGGAGCAGGCGTTCAAAGATACTCGTGCGTTCAAAATGCGTTGCAGCTCGGGTCGTGAGGGCAGGCACCAGCATCTAAATATGATACCGAAGATAATCGTTTTCAAACATACTTCGCTTCCCGGGCGCGCAACATCACCTGCCTGTGTGTCCTCGGTCGTTACAGAACCCGCTCGGGGCAGCCTGCGGTAACAATTGCAACAACCGCAATTTCTGCTCGTCCTCTCTGCGCTCATCCGTGATACGTAAGCTGCGTCGGATTTGCTCCCGCTTCTGTCAAACCCCAAAAATTAACAAACAAACGAGTGAGGCGTGGAAACCGTAACCAATTCTTATTAACAAAAAAGAACCGTTTTAAATGTAAATGAGTAATAACTTAATTATCAACGATGTGCTTATCGCGACCTTTCGCGTTAACTTGGGGCTGGCAGATCTTGGCGTGTTAGACCGGTGGGTTTTGCAAAATTTCGAAAGCCCCCGCTCGAAACGGCTCGTTGCCGTAGATTAGTTTAGGGCCTAATTTGAATGTTTCTCTGATTTGAGATATGCAACAAAACTTTCGCTACTGTTGGTGCATAACGTACGCAGCCATTACGTAAATTGGACGAACTACCAGCGGCGTACAGTACAGGCCAAACGTCTCCGTTGCCGTCTTCTTGCTACTGCGACGGTGCGACCGGTATCGTTGGCCATCTTTTAGTTTACAAATTGTAGAAACAATCGATGCGCTTGACCGATCTGTGTTAGATATCGTCAGGTACTTGGCGCAGGAACAGCTCACTAGCTAACGGTACCTGATTGGTACGCTTCAACAAATTTGACAGTTTGATGAAACGATCCTCCGAACAATCAGCTGGACCGTTGCTGTCACGCACGTACAGTCGTTTACACAGGTATTCACAAGGGACCGGCGCACTACTGCACCGCCGCTACCGCTTTTGCCGGGCCACGGCTGCTGTCAATAAGCAAATAGCTTCGATCACGATCACTAGAGCAGATCGCCGACCAAATCGCCTCGAAACTAAGCTCACGGCACCTTCCCGGCGGTTGCGGCGGCCGCAGGCAGATGACCTCCGTGGTGTTATCTCTTTCCTTTTCTCTTTGCCCACTCGCCATTTTCCGTCTCAACCGTGCCTCTTCCTCCCCTCGCCATCCTCCCGGGGGAGCCGTTGTGTAAAATGATGTGCCCCGGAACTTTCGGCCGTATCTCGCTAATTAGCGTGTAATTGCTCTTTTGATGGACGTTTCCGGGATTTCGTACTGTTGCGAAAAATGTAACTTTGCGAAGCAATGGGCCCCGTCGGTCGACTAGCCCGAGCTCGCTGCGGATGGAGCGTAAGCGGCTAACAACTTTGGCGTTATGCGAGCCAGCACCCTAGCGTCGAAAGAATTACGCCTAACAAGTGGACGCTGGTGTAGTTACACAGGTTCGTGCCGAAGCACTGGACCAGCTTGACACGAAACACTTAACCAAGTTCTTGCTGCGCGAGCATGCGCGAGTGCGTGCATCGACAAGTTCTGATTAAGCGAATGTTTGCGTATATCTTGCGAGTGATTATTGTGAATCATTTATTTCAAAACTGATAACTTTTGTTTGTTTATTTGACTTTATTTTACGTCTTATGATTTGAAAGTTGAAAGTCTTTTGATAAGTTGAAGTCTTAAAGTTGAAAGTCTTATGATTTGAAATTGAGAAAACGAAAGTTAAGATATAAACAATAATCGAACAGATTCTATGGATGAACAGCACATTTAAGATTACAGGCTTGGAGAATGCAGTACCGCATTGCGTTCTTTTTAAATTCTCTTGTTTTACCACCGATAACGATCTTCAAGTAACGAGCCCTTATTAGTATGGTGGTACAGATCGAAGGCATCTGTTACCAAACATAAACGGCCAGTTTGTCCATTCTGTAATTATTCTAACCTTCTCCAACGATTTGATATCTATCCTACTAAGGTGCTATTGCATCAAGTCAGCCTTGCTGCTCTGCGCAAATGAAGCCATTTACACCTTTCGAAGGAAGCAACAAGCTCGACGATCAACCATTGGTTAAGCGATATAATTTTGTTGAATACTTCGATCCTTCAGGCAACGAACGCCGCTGTCAAGATTAACTTTTTCAGGCCTACAAACCGTGGTAGTAGCGCAACCAATAGCAGAACGAAATATGCTGCAATTAAGCTCAAACACGATGGGTCGAATGAGTACTGAAATGTTTAATCTCCATCCTTATCAGTTTTCGCTCGCTCAAATAATGATACGTCTTGCCCGGGCCGTGTTCAGGCGAGGGTTGTTGCGGCCACACACTAATGGGATTCCCTTTAATTAGCTTAAGTTGTTTTATTTAATATCGTAAATGCGGCAGCAATCGAAACATCGGTGCAATTTCATGCACGCGAAAGTATCTGTTAATGGGACATTAAAAATGTTTAACTACATTTCGTGTGTATTGTTTGGCAGGCGGTTGCTGAAGACATTTGATGTGTCACACGCTGCTGTCGTCGCGTTCGTTGGACCTTTTGAACATGAATCCCACAAGCTTTAAGACATTCGCACACATTTACATTAGCCAACACGTTGGCATTCGTTTGACACGGTTGATTTGTGTGAGTAATAAATAGAACGATGTATTTTTTGTTGTTATTGCAGGACGTCCTAGAGGAGTATGAGGAACGAGTAAAGCGCCGTGGCAACATGCCCAAGATAGACCAGTCCTGCCTCAAGTGGACCCCGTTTGTGGCACCTACTCCGTCGACGCCATCATCCTAGCGCCAGCCACATATGAATAATATTCATACGTACTACAACAACACCGGCCAATCATCACTCGGGACGAATCATTGTTTGACGAAAAATAGTTTCCGGAGCGTCTTCTAGACTAGCCGGAACTAGTTTTAAGGCACCAGCGACCTCTGTAGCAATCGTAGGACATTTCTTATCGAAAGCCGACGCTGATTTTACTCTCCCCGTTCTACGGAAGGTTTTAGCAATGATCGTCAGTTTTTACAAATCAAAATGCATTTTGTGTGTGTTTAGAAAGTTAACAATTCGGTAAATAATTGAAAGATTGCGTAGTTTCACTGTACAGAATATCGAACCATCGCTGCTGGGACGTTTGGCCCGAGCCGCCGATCGCTGGTTTTGTGGTTTCATCTCACGGATTACGCGGAGAAGGCCCAGGAAGCTGGTCTCTCCAAGTTGACAGAGCCGCCGATCGCTGGTTTTGTGGTTTCATCTCACGGATTACGCGGAGAAGGCCCAGGAAGCTGGTCTCTCCAAGTTGACTTACGCATAGCCCCACACAGGCAAGGAGGAAGAAGAACCATCGCTGCTTACAAGTATTTAAAACAAAATCATCCGTAGGTCTAGTGAAATGTATTAGTTCAGCATAATCTACCGCATAGAAATAGGTAAATAGTGAAGTGAAAGTGATGTATTTTAGGTTTCATAAACTTTATTAGATGTACGCTCTATAGCTACGCATAGGTGTTTGTGAAGTGAATGTGTTATTTATCTTTAATTATCTGTTCGTACAATAAATGGTACCGTACCATAGACATGTAATATCTGCCGGTATGTTTTATATGTGGAAAGAAACATCTTTATATTATTATAAGAGCCATTAGATCAGCGATGAATTTCAACTGCACCGTAAAGCGTCTTCGTATATAATCAATAGAGCACAACCGGTCGTCTTTTGCATTCTTTTCCAAACATTTTTAACGAGCAGGACTTTGGACGCCTGGGTGTCGAGCTATGCGTGCACAAGAAACATGAATCACCACAGGCGAAACATTCCATCAATTTCCGGATGCGTCATTATGTTAGGAATTTCCGATGCAGGCCTCTGAATTTCCGAGCAAGTTTAAGATGTTGTTGTTTGTTGTTCTCTCTTCGCCACAGCCTGTCTGCAAAGCGCGCGAAGAAAATCGCAAATCACTTGGGATTCGCTAGCCTGTTTTATGACCTGGCGGTATGTCCGTCCTACCTTCGCTCTTTCTAGGAACCTTTTATCTGATCGTTTCTTTTTCTTTCCTTTTCGCGGAGATTATTCATGCGCTTTGAATTAGTCATTTCGGTTTTCGTTTCGTTGTACTCTAATTTGTATATTCTTTGCAATGTTCCTAATGACTATAATAATTTATATTCACATGAAGTTGTTTTAGTTGTGATAAATATTTTTAAATATATTAGTCTATCCTTATGACGGGTAAATGAAAAATAAACCAATCAATCAATAACACTCACAACTTTTTGAGCACATTACACAGCAAACGTTAATTGCCACGAAATATGTTTCATTTACATTTATTTGCGTTTCCTATTAACGTCGGAGTTGATTGAGGCACCGTTCCAAAATACCATCATTACGCGCAATCGAGTAACATGCGCTTAACTACATCTATAGCTAAACTGTCGCCGAAATGACATGTAAAGAATGCGAAAATTGATGAGTTCTGGCAGAAGTCCCCCGTCGGACATCGTCAACATTTCGTTCTCCGCAGGCTGATGGAAGTCGAGTTAATTGAAATGGCTGCCAAGTAAAGCTCATCTTGAGAGATAACGACAAGCGCCAAAACTGAACCAACGCAACGAGCTGTGCGCACACACACACTCGTACACTTTTGCAATGGGTCGCATTTCGGATTCCCGCTCGGTAGCGCGATCGATAGCGATCGGTTCGCTGTTAATTCGATCCAGCCGGTTTTGCAGCCGGGCTTTGCTTGCTGATTGTTGGAAGGTACGCTTAATGATAGGTTGTGCTGCTCGTGACATTGTCCTGTCGACGGGCGTGGAGGTTGCCCGATCCATTCGTGTATATAGGTCGCTGCGGCTGCCGAAGCGATGGCCGCCAACCTGACCCGATGGATTGATGATGATGTGTATGATGCAAAATTGTGGTGAATTATCATATTATCGGGCGTTTTTGGGTAATGCCAGGTGATGAGCTCGTGCCCGGTGGAATGCGCAGACGGGATCACATCACCGCACGGCCTGTGATCGTCACCTGGTGGTGTCCGTTATGCTGCGCTTCTCAATGCCAATGGCAAGGCTGGGCGTATGTGTCTCTGTGCGATCGATTTCCGAGTTTAATTTAATGTCGGAAATTACGATCGGATGAAATTGTTTGCGCGTGATGCAATTCGAAGAAAAACAACACACGTTATCTGATGCGAATGCATTAAAGCGCACGAAATATAGTTATCGATTATTCTGATTAAATATAGTCTTCGATTATTACGTTCATTATGAATTACTTTTATGATCAACTTTCTTCATGAACGTGTTTTTGTCAAGCCGCTGTTGTTCATGTATAAGCCAGAACATAGTTATATTTTATTTAAAACGAATATAGGCAACTTAAAAAACTAAACCTAAAGAAGTGGAATATTTGAGAAGATTATCGCATTTACTACATCAATATTATCCCCATGTTCGGCGTTTTTAGTGTTTTGTCTCGCCCATAAACTAGTGCTATTGCATGCAACTGGCGCCAATAATGCGATTACAAAACAGTGTGACAAACTGGCCCGGAGTCATGTAGTGCCGCTATGACGAACGTATTAGCAGGAAAAATATTCGTCTCCACATCGCAGTGGACATTGTTTTCGCGGCTTTCGCGGCACTTGTCCACAAGGACAAACCTTTTCTAAACGGTCGGTAAGCGAAGAGGCAAGATGGGGTCAGTACATAAGCACCCTGTTATCCACTCCAATAAGTCACACGCACGTGTCCGTGGACGCTCGTCATAGCGGACAGAAGAGTCTGGACTTCATGTGCCCTGGCGCACCAGTTTGTCCTTTACGTAATCGTCTCCTGTCACGTCGTGTATTGCACACACCTCCCCGGGCGCATGCCGGAACTGATGGGCAGGCTGTCGTTGTTGTTTGCACATTCGCTTTCCCCCAGGGCTGGCCTGGTGCTGGGTTTTCTCCGGCGCTTTTCCATGTGGCCGCCCGACGTGCGTATGAAAATGAAACGAAAGGCCACGGCGCGTAGCTGTGAGTCTTGAAGCTTGCAGTCGCTTCCAACCTGCCGGCGAACAGCGAAACACCGGTCAATCTCTCACGTTGCAGCAGCGTGATCTCCGGTCGCACGAATGACTCATAAAAAGTGGAAAAAATGGCCGCTTTTGCAAACTACTGCAACCAGCGTCACTGGAATCCCACTGGCACACCTTCTGCACGGCTGTGCGAACTGCCCCCCCTCCCCCTCACTCCCCACCACGTTTGGCGGGCGTATCGCGTTTTGCATTGCGTAGGGCTTTACTTAATCTTGGCGAAGGAGATTCCCGCCGTAAAATGGCGGGGATTGTTGCAACGCGACCGCTGTGCCCATTCTCACGCAATAGAGGAATAGAGGACGGCGAGACGAACGCGTTCGATTTGCTTCCGACCTCCGGGGAGGAAGCCTTGCACGCGTCGGCCTCGAAGGGAATGAGAAATCGGAGAGACTTTAGCGTGGAGGACCACTTTCGCGCAACCGGTTGTGTCTGATACCGAAACCGCAAGGAACATGAACTGCATGTGAGAAAGAAATTGTGCGAAACTGTGTGTCTACGCGATGCGCACGTATGGCGGATGGGAATTCATAATCCGTGTTTCGGTCGGAAAGCTTGTTTCGTGGATATCATTTAGTCTATATTCCACAAATATGCTTTTTATTGTAGAATAATTCAGCTATTCTAATCGTCCTCATGTTTACTGCAGATAATGCAGATAGCGACAATACTGTCAGGAGAGCTAAATGATCCCATAATTTTAATTAATGCATTACTGCTTCTGATAACATTCACTAATGTGTTGAAAATGAATAAATTACCATACGAAATGTTCACAAGGTCAACAAGAAAAAATGAAACATAAAAGTACCAAAAATTGATAGAAGCCTTGTACTAAGGAATGTTAACAATGGGCATATCTGTATGTTCTGTTCGTATGAAGTTTTCTACGAAATAATTGTCTTTTCAAACATGAAAATAGAGGAAAAGAGAATCTGCCAGAAGTGTCT
>KZ069722.1:7771-24732 GCA_002091845.1 Anopheles cracens
TTCATTTATGGGAAATTTCCTTCATTTCGTATATTCTTCATAATAGTATCCAGATGATTTGGATCTTATTGTATTGAAGTTGCTCCAATAATGTCAAAATTCGATATTCATAAAATGTTTAGTAGTGCGGATTGCATACTTTACACCACGTTAATGTTTTTTACGCTCCGAGATATGCAATAAACACAAAAACTTTTATTTGTAAAAATCATCATTCCACGTTGCGAAACCAATTTTTTGTTAAACTTCATACGTCCAGTTGATTCAATGCCGAACATTGCCAAACAATGGAGCTTCGAACTTTCACATGTGCCGCAGTAATCATGCGCGGCTCTCCAATGCACCAAAACACCAGCCAGTCGGCACTCGGTGTCACTGAACCGGTTGCGGCAAACAACCGGGACAGCGAAGGCTATGTGTGCTGGAGGAGTGCGACAAAAAAAAATCAGCTAACGCTCCCACTCCCTCGCATGCGACAGTTATTTATCACGGGGTGACATTTGAATGTAGTATTTTAGGCATTTTGTTACTTCTGTTGAAATATTTAATGGCGGAATTTGTAAAGTACTGCTCCGACTGTCGGGGCCGGGTCGCACGGTCTATAAAGAATGCATACTGAAAGTAAATCGAATCTGTCGGTTGTACACAACAAAAAACGAAAGCAATTGGGATAGACCATGACCCGACGTGAAATCCACATCCAATGTCTGCTTCCGCAAAAATTATGCACTATAAAAAGACACGAAAATTGTGTTCTTTGTGCTTTTTCCACCGTGAACTTCAGGTAAGTGAGTGGGTTCAAGCGTAGGTTCATTCCATTACCGGATCCATCGAAGTGCGCACCGGCTCAGTTATGTTCGCTATGAATTATTCATAACTCTCTCTATTCGCGAACGGAGTTCCGCGCCGGTTCGTAGTAAGAAGCAGACGCAGCATAATATTGCAATAAATGGAACGGAGTAGAGCGAGTTTAGAGTTTGGTTGTAATAAAAAGTCAAACTAAGCTGTTCAAAATAGTTCACCGTTCATTAAGCGAGCCACCGTTCGAACGCTCGAGATACGACAAGAGCGAAGGTAGTCGTTTTATAAAGAGCAGACCTGTATGCCTTCTTTATATCTAGGATGGCCCAAACGATTATCAACCTTTCGTCTCGAAAACTTTTCGACCGTCGTCGAGCGATTCAGTTCATTCAAGTGGTAAAGACTTTTCGAGAGGAGAGCACAACTTCCTGCCAAAATGGTAGAACGAGCCGTGCTTGCTTTCTTCAAACTGTAAGATAAACCTATCAGATAAAGCCGCTTTCCAAACCCAGCTGTTCGGTTGTGTGAGGATCATTGTTAGGGCCCTATTTACCACTGTCGACAACTGTTTCGGAGCTTCCGCTTGGTTCGCAAAGCACCTTGTGCGCACGGTTGGCACGACATTAAATCTGATTTATCTTCATGAAGCACGAAGTCCGAAAATGCAATCCAACTTGAACTCCGTCCCAGGCGGAAGCTCGTGAACGAAACGAGAAGCTACACCGGACCCAAACTTATCCGGGCTATTTAAAGCGGCTCAATGCACAATGTACCTGCTTGTGGCGTAGCTTCGTTGAAGGGGTTTCTCGGGACGGACGCTTCGGTTTCCAAGAAATCACTGTCGCCATTATCCCTCCGCTGCGAGCGCTCTTGAGCGCGCTGGAACGTTTAAAGGAAGCGTCACTTCACGTTCAAGAGATGGATGGATATGGTATCCGAGTACCGTTCCCGGTCAGGTATGACGTGCATGCCGGCGCAATCACGGTCATCTTTGGTTATCATGGTGCCTGACTGGCTGGACGGTACCGGCGTGGTAATTCATCCTTTCACCAGAATGCTTTCACCGGGTCCGTGCATATGGAACTACGTTGACATATTACTTCCGGACTTGCCGGTCACTTCCATCCAGTAACTCCAGCGCTTCGAGACGATGCCACAAGATGCACGAGATGTAAATTACACCACACACGCACACATACACACCGTTGTCCATTCCAAGCACCGAGCGGCCGAGCACGGAACGCAAACAGACGCACAGGATAAATGTAATCAGCGCTGGTAAATGAATGAATGGGACGCCATCAACGCCCCCAAGAGACCTGGGACACGGTGAGCGCCGGGAACAGATGGAGCTTTAAAATGTTTCCATTCGACGACAGCTTCTGCTTCGTACGATCAGTTATCCGCTTACGTGCTCAGGTGTGGCAGAATTACTCCACGAAACTGGACGGATACACACTTCCACCAGACACAGAAATTCACTTTCTCCACTGGTAGGCAGCAGCAGCCACGTACACAGCCACGGTTGTGTGTTGAGTTTACCCGAGCAAGCGAAAAAGTGCCAACTTTGATGATGGACGATTGGTGAACGCGCACAGATACCATCCAGTGTTCGGGGCTTGACAGCTCCATCCATGGTGGTGGTCCTCTTCAAACACGCTTTCTTCGCATGGGAGAACGAGCCTGCCTACTTGGACCGTTCGAGATATCGAGGCGGTTTCACTTCACGTTCAAGAGATGGATGGATATGGTATCCGAGTACCGTTCCCGGTCAGGTATGACGTGCATGCCGGCGCAATCACGGTCATCTTTGGTTATCATGGTGCCTGACTGGCTGGACGGTACCGGCGTGGTAATTCATCCTTTCACCAGAATGCTTTCACCGGGTCCGTGCATATGGAACTACGTTGACATATTCGGCTCAGTTATGTTCGCTATGAATTATTCATAACTCTCTCTATTCGCGAACGGAGTTCCGCGCCGGTTCGTAGTAAGAAGTCAACAGACGCAGCATAATATTGCAATAAATGGAACGGAGCAGAGCGAGTTTAGAGTTTGGTTGTAATAAAAAGTCAAACTAAGCTGTTCAAAATAGTTCACCGTTCATTAAGCGAGCCACCGTTCGAACGCTCGAGATACGACAAGAGCTAAGGTAGTCGTTTTATAAAGAGCAGACCTGTATGCCTTCTTTATATCTAGGATGGCCCAAACGATTATCAACCTTTCGTCTCGAAAACTTTTCGACCGTCGTCGAGCGATTCAGTTCATTCAAGTGGTAAAGACTTTTCGAGAGGAGAGCACAACTTCCTGCCAAAATGGTAGAACGAGCCGTGCTTGCTTTCTTCAAACTGTAAGATAAACCTATCAGATAAAGCCGCTTTCCAAACCCAGCTGTTCGGTTGTGTGAGGATCATTGTTAGGGCCCTATTTACCACTGTCGACAACTGTTTCGGAGCTTCCGCTTGGTTCGCAAAGCACCTTGTGCTGTACAAATAGACCATCGCGTTTGCGATCGTGCTCGGAATCGGTAAATCGCTGATCCGTGCCAACGCCATCTGTACGGGGACGGGGAAGGTTCTCTCCGCTTCGATGCTGATTAAAATTCCGGACGATCCGAATAGATAAAATTTATGATACCTTTTGCTAGCGATTACTCAAGACATCCTTCTCTTCAAGAGCCAGTGCCGGGTGGTCTGCGAAATTGAATCTAATCTTTCGTTCAGCTGTCACTCGTTGCGCTCGTTACGAGTTTTTCCTCAGGAAGCAAGAGAGAGAATTTGAAAAAATGCTCCCGAAGTCGAGCAAATCGGTGGAAAAAACAAGTTTGGAAACTTCTTTCTTCCATTGCTCACTTCTTCATTTTTTTCGCAAAGGAATTTATGTTCGCCCACCCAACAGTAAGTCTATTCCACATTACATTCTCGCTCGGGTGGGCTTTTAGAGTGTAAAAGTTTGGTGGGAATTGCGGACAGCCGACAGAAACTTCCAGCCGGGAAGTTATTTGTGTTCTATTTTCGAGCCGAAATTTGATTCGCAACTTACACGGGAATTTACGAAGCCAAATCTGTCAGACCAGGTATTTGCGTTAAATTTATCGACGCCAGTCAATCGGAATGAGATTTTGCAGCGAATCAAATTTCGGCTGCTCGGATCATGTCACTGTAGAAATGTTGTTTTCGGTAACGCTAATTCACCGTGAGCATCTTGGGAGTGAAGCTGACAGGTGAAACAGTGAAGTGATCCACCTAGTCTAGGCACACAATATGCCGACGTTTATTGGAATTTTATTCATTTTTCGCTTCCATTTTCTCAAGCCCCAGCACGCCTGATTACCTTCGTGCAGCCGTGGCTCGAAATGAGATTTATTTAACACCGCACAAATCCAGCGCTTCCCTTTGTGCGGCTACCTTCGGTTCGGCCCTGTAAGTACCCGTGAAGAAATTAATCAAAATTAAACGCGAAATTTGACAACAAAATCGCTTCAATACAGCTGGCAGCGGCGGCATCGCGCGCTGTGCTGCTATTATCGGTGCTTTTCTTGTTCCAGGAAACGAACTGCTGGCGCTCAAACTGGAGGCCTTGAGCAGGATGTTCATTGTTGCCGTGTGAAAGGCGCACTTCCGGTGGGTGCACATTCGAGCGTTGCTTTGTCCTTCGCCGTGACGATAATTTCTGGGAATTTTTTGCGCTACCTTTATCGTGCAATTTTCAGCGAAGCGATGCTTTAAATGGTTTTAAATCAGAAGCAACGAATAAATGTGCTTCGGTTTTATTGTTTCTTACGGTGTACACTTGCTTCAGTTCTGTCAATGAAATGTTTCGAAGTTTCGACTGGCGTTTTGATCAATAATCAATCGTTAGTGTTCATTCAAACCGTGGCACCGATCGGAACCAAAAGTCGGAAATAGCTACTCGCCGGCATACAATATAATTTCTTATAATTGAACTTTTTTTCCACCAAGCTCACTATCTCTGCTTTTGTAAATAAATTCAAAGAATTGTTCAATTTCAAAATAGCCCTCCGCCACATTACTTAAATTCGTTCGTACCGTCCGTTTCCATTTCCGTGTCGCAATAGCGCTCCGCAATCTCCTTCGCTTAGCCTGAGCAATGATTACATTAAGCAAATAGAATGACATATTGAAGGATTTCAACGTAAAAATTTCCTCGTTTTCAAAAACTTTTCGAAATTATGCAGTTACTTCAAGCAATCCAGCAGTTGCGGGAAAAGTATGGAGTTCGTGTTAATATTTGCGAAATTTTAGATGTGTTTTAGCATTTACGTCGAGACCTAACCCTATTAGAGCCTTGTCTGAGCCTTATCGGAGGCTTATCGGAGCCTTTAATCGATTTCCGGTCTCATTATGCCTATTCAACTTACTTTGGAAGCAATTTTTTATGTACGCCTAAATGCATACTCTCCGCATGACAGGACAATTGACTAAACATAAATTACTTTCAACAAATTTAAAAATTGGGCTCGGACTAAACTTACTTTTAAGAGTGTATCTCTGTACGTAGTCTGGTTTGTCGTCAGCATTGCATACTTTCCGGCTGAAATATCAAATTCTAGCTGAAGTATCTAACATAAACTAATAATAATATTTTTATGTATTAAGGAATTTTTTATTTCCATTTTAGAACATTTTAAAAGTTTTAATTAAAAAACAACAATTTCCTTTCTTTTATTCAAACCCCCAAAATCGTTGCGAAATTGTCATTTATCCGTGCAAAAGCATACTTGTAGCTCCTGTCTCTGACAACTCCGACCGAAAAACGAGCCTAAACCACATTGAATTATACGAAAAAGCGCACCAAATTAACCCCTGGCAAAAATGTCAAAAGCACAGATTGGGAAATAAATTTCCCACCAGTGGCCGGGGCGCTCGCGTGAGGCAAACAATGCGCGCTACAAATGACCCAACTATCCGACACTGTTGCATAGTCCACGGGAACGACGAGTGTGCACGTTTTTGTTCCCGTAGCAGCGCATGTCACTCAATTTGCCATTCCGATTCGATGCCACAGACAAATTTGTAATCGGACAGAATAAATTCGATCTCAAAACAGCTGCAGCTGCGTGTGCGTCAGGCTACCGCAGGCTATCGGGCGTTTGATGGCTCCGTTTCCCGGCAGCAGGAAAAGTCATGCCCGGCACGCTACGATCGGGAAGCTTCCAGAGAGCTTCGAGAGGTGAAATGTGGCTTGTTTTTCTGTGTTGCGTTTGACGGGCCAATATCTATCGGTGTTCGCCCGCTGGACGAACGACCTGACCTAGCGTCATTGCCGTGTGACATTTCCTGTCAGGCGCGGGTGAAAAACGGGCAAACTTTATCTTCCAAAAGCACCCAACCCAATCAACAATGCGCCTAGTGTGCCAATGGAAATCGATGAAAATTCATCATTCCGACGCGGGCCGGCGTGCCGGACTCTGTGCCGGAGATTTACCGAAACCGTGCCTCGGAACGGTTGTGCTGCTGTTGTGTGTGTGGGGGTAGGGAAAACAAAACCCCCCGCTCAACCTATCCTACACACTACACAAACGGTGCCTACTGGGGATGGTCGCTTCGCAAAAACCATTCGGAATGCGAATGAAATCGTTTTTATTTTAATGAAAAGCAAACACCACCACCACCAGCACCAGCACATAAAACCATTGGTGAGCGTGTGTAAGCGCGCACTGGAATAGTGCGCGTCGAAAATTCGTAGAGCAGCAGAAAAAAACAAAACAACCATCACCCAGGTGAAATTGTGGTAAATATTTGAACGTGCCCGCAGTGTGCCCGTTCATCGAGGTTCATCACGTGGAGTGCCCAGCCCTGGGGGAGGGCCGTGTATTACGCTTATCTGCCCGAAGCCCGGCCCGCACTACTCGCGAAGCCCGAATCGCTCTGAAAGTTACTTAACCGGCACCTTCCTTAAAAAAAAGCGTCTTCCTTGGCCGTGCCGATCGCACCTACCGAGACCCGTCCCAAGAAAGCGGGCATGTGAAGGAAAAAAAAGCTTATTAGTGTAATTGGGTCAAACTGCGCGCCGTTAGCAGTTATTTTCGGTGTATTATTTTGCGCGCCATCAACCCGAACGACGTGCTGCACGCTGCTCATTTGCAACGTTCGCTAGCGTGATAATAGTGAGAAGCGAGAGATAAAAACAGAACATAAAAACACTTTTCCAGCGCGGGCCTTGAACGGAAATGGACGGGCAAGGTCGGTGGTGTTTTAAAATTTAAATAGAAAACTCATCGCGCGTTCCGATTCAACCTGCAGTTAGATTGGAACGCGCGAGAGTTGACTCCCACCGTAACGTGGGAATGTTCCGGCCGGTTCGGGGCGAGTTCGCTTCCCGGAAGAGGGAATAACATGTCGGCACCCATTTATCGGTGACTCACGCCGTCTCATGCGGAAGTCGGTTTCGGTGGACGACGGTGTGCAACAGTGAGCTGGCGACATGCGATCCGGTGGACATGCGACGATGTAAAGAAATGATACCGTATGCTGTCCTTGAGTTAAGTTTGTTGAATGTGTTATGTTGATTGTTCTAGTCCGAGCTAGATTTAAACAACAACAAAAATAGAATACGATTACATTAATGTAAATCATAAAAAATGTGTGCAGTTTGCGCACCTTCTGGTGGTTTAAGTAAATTGACGCCTTCAAATATGCAATCTGTAGTATAAAACGTTTCAAACATCTCCATCAGAATGGCTCTAAGACACAATATTTTATCATACCTTATACATCACAAAGCAAAGCTGTAAAATCAATCATGCTTCAATCCAAATCGTTGATTAATTTCATAATAATAATCAATAATCTACACCGATCGGCCATGACCAAGGATCGCAACCATACGCCCGCACCGTTTCCGCGTATCCCATTGTGCCGCTCACGCTCACGCTTGTTGGCAGCCGACGTGTGTCTTCGTTCTGGGATAAGTTTGTTGAATGTGTTATGTTGATTGTTCTAGTCCGAGCTAGATTTAAACAACAACAAAAATAGAATACGATTACATTCAGTGTTCCAACACATTTAGAGGAGCTGAGTCGTTGAATCATTTTAACACTTCTTGCATTCCATTTCCTTCCAATTTTTTTATAGCTCTTGGGGAAAGGCTCCTTTCAAGCAAAGGGGACGCATCATTAGAAAAATGTATCATAGTGTCCTATGTATCATAATTTTCCGAATCCCTCCCAACTACGGAATGCTATGAATGATTCAATAAATTTCATAACAGTTTGGTGTTTTGTAAATTGCATACATTTAGGCGCAGATTAATTAATGCATAAGTTATCCCTAAAATAGGCATTTTGCACCACAATCCCTTTATGAACACGTCAAATGCTTGGTTTTTTTAAGGCTACTTGCAGGCTAGTTGCTTTCTACTCCCAGCCAAGTTGAGTTTTAAAGAGATTCCAAGTTTCGTAATCAGATGCTCATCAAATTTGTCCCAAAGTGTGCAATTCACTTATACTTGTGTTAGGTATTAGGTTCATTAGTGTTCTTAGTATTTGCATGATATTATTAGAACTATTATTTCATTAGTAGCTACGAGCAATAAATAAGGGATTGTCAAAGTAAATTTGACCCAGCCTGGAGCATGCGATGTTTAGAGTTGAGAGTTCCGCTAATGCGCGTAGGGGGCGCTAGGGGCCACGAAAGAGATTTGCCAGATCAAGAAGCGGTGCCAAGAGATAGGAAAAAAGAAGAAGATTTATTACACGTCACGAAGAGGAAAAAACTGGTGATAAATTTTGAACTCCGGTATCAAAACGCGGTGTTAAAGATTATACAAGTTCGTCTCTTTCCTTAAAATTTCGTGACAGGGATAATAGATAGATAATAACAAATTTTCTGTGCATCTCTCATCTGATCATATGCACACTTTTTTAGTCTTTTATTAAAAAGTATTCTTAATAATTATGTGTGTGACTCTTCAGGCATGAAGTAAATCTTTTTTATACCGACACTTGCTTTGATATTACTTTAAATTGCACGTAATTTATTACTAATATGATAATACAACGATACTAATCTTTTAATTCACATTAGAAACATTCAGGCGCAAAAGAATCTTAACAGTGTGCAGGCCATTTCGATCAGCAACAAGTTTCTTTATGTTTATGTTTATGTTTTTTATCAGCTTCATGATTATGTAAATCATAAAAAATGTGTGCAGTTTGCGCACCTTCTGGTGGTTTAAGTAAATTGACGCCTTCAAATATGCAATCTGTATTCAGGCGCAAAAGAATCTTAACAGTGTGCAGGCCATTTCGATCAGCAACAAGTTTCTTTATGTTTATGTTTATGTTTTTTATCAGCTTCATGATTATGTAAATCATAAAAAATGTGTGCAGTTTGCGCACCTTCTGGTGGTTTAAGTAAATTGACGCCTTCAAATATGCAATCTGTTGTATTAAACGTTTCAGACATCTCCAACAGAATGGCTCTAAGGCACAATCTTTTATCATACCTTATACATCACAAAGCAAAGCTGTAAAATCAATCATGCTTCAATCCAAATCGTTGATTAATTTCTTAATAATAATCAATAATCTACACCGATCGCCCATGACCAAGGATCGCAACCAAACGCCCGCACCGTTTCCGCGTATCCCATTGTGCCGCTCACGCTCACGCTTGTTGGCAGCCGACGTGTGTCTTCGTTCTGGGAAAAACGCTTCACTCCCACACACCCGCCCACCGCCCACCACCCCAACCAACAACGGCAGCAGCTACCCGTGTCGCGTGCGGTGCGTGCGATAAAGGCAATATTATTTTTATATCAATTCAGCCAACGACCTCTTCGCCGTTGGCTTCACCTGGACCAACCGCCACCCGGGCTGCCCCGTGGCACGTCTGACGAGTCGGCTCAGTAATCAAATTGATGTCCCACCCCCTTAGCCTCCTTCCACAATTCTCGACCGGAAGTGCGTGTGTGCAGCGACACCAAGGACTCGTTCAACAGAATATCCCTTGTGTGTGCTTGGCGGACGCGGGGTAGCTGGGAGGTGGGTGGTAAAGTCCTACTTCCCCTCCCACCACCGGCCCACGTATTCCACGAAGGTGACGCATCTAATGCGCCCCGGGTGTTGTTCCGAGGACGAGAGTCGGGCCGGTTGGTTGAGCCGTCGTTACGCCATTGTCACACCTAATAACTTGCCGCTTACCGAAGGTCCAGCAGTAGTTCCACGAGCACGAGACAGCTCCCCCCACACAACAGCCCCATTTCCTGCCCCGCCGTATCCACTGGTGGCTCGGTGCTAGGTTGGTAAATAGAAAAGCCATAACGTGGGTCGTTTGTCGACATGTCCTATTACGATGGCGCAGTACCCTGATGGTTGTACTGTAAATATAGCGTATGCCTCAATTTATTATTCATGAACCTGGTCAATCCCGTTCCCATCGGGGCCAGCATCGTTGGGTTGCGTTCAAAGAGGCGCTTGGAGCCGCCCGAGAAGTCGGCAAAGGTCGGTGGCAAAATAAAAACACGACCAACCGGACGTAGCGCTTGCCGGGCTGAAAGAACGCTGGCGATGGTGTCCCGGGAAGGGGTAGAGTTATGGGTCCCGATCCTCGTTCCGTTTCTGTCAACAACATAATTAGAAAGTTGTACTCGAGCAATTTTCTTCTGCTTTTGTCTCGTTTTTTCTCCCTTCGCGCGTTGGTCATTATCTGCACTTTGATGCACGAGGGATAACTAGTTTTTCTTCGGTGCGAATAAAAATAGGGAAATATTTTCATCCAGAATTCACTCCGAGATGGCTCGGCTATAGATAAAGTATGACTTCAAAGTCGGCGCTTGTGTTCGCGTAGCAGAGTCCGTTTTTTGCATTGATATGGAAACGGGAGATTCGAGAGAGAGTTCGAAATCAATGCGATTGAATGGCAATTCGGCACGAATTGATAAATATGGTACATACATCTGCACCGTTTAAGTAAATTTGTAAAGTAAAATACTGTACAAATTAATAAATTTGTATAAAAAAAATAGTTAATGCCCGTTTACATGAAGCGCAACTCGGAAACTGACAGCAAGCGCGAAGGCTGTGAGTTGTCGATTCAGTTGTCAAATCGTTTTTGAGTTTGGAAGTCGAAACTCAAGCGCAACGCGAAAGAAACAAACATTATGAGTCAGTTAGCAAGGATATCGTATTTTAATCATTTTCGTGTGTTTATTTGGTGAATTAAGCGATAATAGTGCATAAAAATGAGAAAATACAGTCTGCACCATCTCAAATGCAACTACCTTGCCAATTGTCGTGTCTACACGAAGCGATGCTAGCTTGACGTTATTTTGGAGTTGCGCCTGGAGTCGCGCTTGGAGTTGCGCTTCATGTAAACGGGCTTTTAAAAAATTCCAAACACATTGTTACTATTGTCTTTTGTCTGGCACACACTATATTTATCGATTTGAAATACAGATCGCCAGTGATCAATACTCTAGCCAGCAAGCTTTGTAAAGATTAGCCAAATAAAGCGTCAACATTGCTTTACGTAAGCCATCATCACAGCGATTGCATACATTCGGGCGGATTAGGTTAATTTACGCCAAAAAGTATGCCAATATGTCACTAAAACATGAAATAGCAGTGTCATAACAATTGTACTGTTGCGGTAGCAACGACAGGTTTGATCGAAACCAGATTGAACACGATGTAACTTGTCGGATGGGATCGTTACTGTTGGCTCAAATAAAGTAATCATTCGGAACGGCCAGGTATACGAGACCTTCGATAAGAAAAGGTTCAGATCTAGGTACATACAGCATGACGCATATCGAACAGCAAGAATGCAAGCTTATACATGACTTATTGCTCCAATCTCTTCGGTCGGGGAATGCATATTTACCTATCTTCGTTACGTCTCTTATGGTGTTTCGTGAAAAGGGTCATTTGTAATTATCTTCCTGTAGTTGCGATAACGACTTTGACCCATAGCCAGGTATACAATAGAACCAAACAAATTGTTAGTATATAAGTCTGTAAAATTGTAAAGTTGGCATTTTCAAAGGACAATCGCAACATATGCTCGCAACCATTCCGGCTGCACTTTGGTCACCCGATAATTGCGTTAAATGCAACGCTCAATCATCATTATCAAATGAACATATCATTATCGGTGGTTGGGTTGCGAATAGTACGTTCCAGTTGGGCGGGTTTCGCTGTAAATCACCAAAAGGGTTGACGTCGAGCGATAATGCGATTGAATGGCAATTCGGCACGAATTGATAAATATGGTACATACATCTGCACCGTTTAAGTAAATTTGTAAAGTAAAATACTGTAAAAAATAATAAATTTGTTAAAAAAAATAGTTAAAGCCCGTTTACATGAAGCGCAACTCGGAAACTGACAGCAAGCGCGAAGGCTGTGAGTTGTCGATTTAGTTGTCAAATCTGGCAGCAAGGGCAGAGAGTGTGTAATGAAAGAAAACTTCCGAAGATTGACCCAACTTTGGCCCATTACGGAAGTGACACAGTATGATCGTTTCGTCTGGAATTCGGTTAACTTTCACTTTCGGCCGGTTTCACTTTGCCGCTGGCGGAGGCGGAAGATAGAATGACAAACAATACACCGACGGTGCTCCCGGTGCCTACGAAACCTTCCGCTTAGCGGAGCGTAAAAATGGCCACCCACCCTCGGCGGTGAATGTTTGCTCACGCAGCCAGCTGCGGCCCGTTTCCGGTCAGATGAACTGTCTCGATTACAATGGTTTGAACGGAGCGAGGGCGGTGAAGAAATACCGGGACCGGTATTGACCAGACCGGCCGGACGGGAAGAGATGAGATTTTTCGGCAGCGGACCCGTTAAGCTACTCATTGTGCGAACTTTCAACCGTGCCATTTCCGCGCAGGAACGCTGCGTTGACGGACGCTCATTTTGCACACCGAGCACGTCGGGGTCATATGTATCGTTCGTGCTGGAATGTCACAGAGGAGAAGCAAAATCCGCCGAAGCAAGAACTTTTCCACGCGCGTATCGGAAGGATGTGATAAATTTCTCGAGCAGTGCCAATCCATCCAGCCAATGAGAGCGACCGAATCATCGACCGTTTCTGGTTTCCGTTGACAATGATTGATGGCGAACGGGGAAGGTGGTGTTGGTTGGCATTTTCAAAGGACAATCGCAACATATGCTCGCAACCATTCCGGCTGCACTTTGGTCACCCGATAATTGCGTTAAATGCAACGCTCAATCATCATTATCAAATGAACATATCATTATCGGTGGTTGGGTTGCGAATAGTACGTTCCAGTTGGGTGGGTTTCGCTGTAAATCATTAAAAGGGTTGACGTCGAGCGATAATGCGATTGAATGGCAATTCGGCACGAATTGATAAATATGGTACATACATCTGCACCGTTTAAGTAAATTTGTAAAGTAAAATACTGTAAAAAATAATAAATTTGTTAAAAAAAATAGTTAAAGCCCGTTTACATGAAGCGCAACTCGGAAACTGACAGCAAGCGCGAAGGCTGTGAGTTGTCGATTTAGTTGTCAAATCGTTTTTGAGTTTGGAAGTCGAAACTCAAGCGCAACGCGAAAGAAACAAACATTATGAGTCAGTTAGCAAGGATATCGTATTTTAATCATTTTCGTGTGTTTATTTGGTGAATTAAGCGATAATAGTGCATAAAAATGAGAAAATACAGTCTGCACCATCTCAAATGCAACTACCTTGCCAATTGTCGTGTCTACACGAAGCGATGCTAGCTTGACGTTATTTTGGAGTTGCGCCTGGAGTCGCGCTTGGAGTTGCGCTTCATGTAAACGGGCTTTTAAAAAATTCCAAACACATTGTTACTATTGTCTTTTGTCTGGCACACACTATATTTATCGATTTGAAATACAGATCGCCAGTGATCAATACTCTAGCCAGCAAGCTTTGTAAAGATTAGCCAAATAAAGCGTCAACATTGCTTTACGTAAGCCATCATCACAGCGATTGCATACATTCGGGCGGATTAGGTTAATTTACGCCAAAAAGTATGCCAATATGTCACTAAAACATGAAATAGCAGTGTCATAACAATTGTACTGTTGCGGTAGCAACGACAGGTTTGATCGAAACCAGATTGAACACGATGTAACTTGTCGGATGGGATCGTTACTGTTGGCTCAAATAAAGTAATCATTCGGAACGGCCAGGTATACGAGACCTTCGATAAGAAAAGGTTCAGATCTAGGTACATACAGCATGACGCATATCGAACAGCAAGAATGCAAGCTTATACATGACTTATTGCTCCAATCTCTTCGGTCGGGGAATGCATATTTACCTATCTTCGTTACGTCTCTTATGGTGTTTCGTGAAAAGGGTCATTTGTAATTATCTTCCTGTAGTTGCGATAACGACTTTGACCCATAGCCAGGTATACAATAGAACCAAACAAATTGTTAGTATATAAGTCTGTAAAATTGTAAGAATAAATCAGTATTGACTGTGAACTGAAACAGAGAAAATCTCGTCTTTCTTGGTTTGAATTTCTTTGGCCACTCGTCTTAGTTTCTTGGTTGATACTCTTCCGGGTCTTCTGCCCTCATCCGAAACGTTTCTACGTCAAGGGTCCCACTTTGCGGCATAGCTCCCCACGTACCGAGGAGAACCAGCGGAAGTTTAATGGATCTTCTGATTTAGCAAACACTTGTCGGGCTGAAACGTTATTTCCAAACAAACTGCTATCGGCTGAACAACGGACTTCGAAGACCACACCTTCGCGTGGCCTGGCCTGAGATCGCCGGTAACATGTACCAAAACACAAACAGCAGAGGGGTCTTAAAATAATCAAAAACATCAACAATTTGCGCTAGATAATAACATTTTTTAGTTGTTTGACAACTCAAATCCTACGACTCTATTCCAGATTGTCGTGTTTCAGTTAGCTCGCGCCAGAAGACAAGAAATGCATTTTTACGTAAATTGCTTTCCGTTCGAGCAAACTAAACGACTCTACTATTGAATATCGTTCAAAGGGAATGTTTTAAGGCTAGTAAAGTTAAACATGAGAAAAAAAAACAAACCCTATTTCAAATTCTCCAACCTTTCACGTCGGTGCGAGATGATTGATTCATTCGGGCACCCTTTTTCATTACGGATAAACAATCTTTCAATTGCGAATTGGAAATCATGGCCATGCCGTTTGCGATGTAAAACACCGGCGATATACTCACGGTTCCCGGATTCACATCACCGTTTCGTTTCGATTCGTCGGAAGCGTGCGTGAGCGAGAAGATGTTCTGCTCCCGGAGTCGACCTTTTACCATCCCTTATCGCACGGCGGGCGGCGTGAATCAATTTGCTTTTATTAGCAAATCAGATCGTGCCCGATCGTCGTAAAGGTTGACGTGAATGCTTCTTTTGTTTCTGCGTTTCTTCGAAAGGTGCGGGAAAGGTTTTGCACGCCCTCGGTCACGGCACCGGTGAAGGTTGAAGGTTGAAGCAGCAAAGCGAACAGATAAACACATCCGATTGTATTTTGTAATTTAGCTGAACCGGGCGCTAAATGAGACGAGACCGGAGCGCGGGCGTGCTACCGGGCCGTATCGAATGTGGCTGCAGGTGTCTGTCTCTATGTGGGTGTGTGCGCCTCGAAGATTGGCATTTCATTCGAGCTTTCGGAAGGCGGCTATCTTTAATTCATTCCACGAGCCGTTTGCGCGCTGGAAAGAAACTCTGATTCGTCGATGTGGAAAGAAGCACGATAAACCTGGCGGGTGTTTGTGGAACGAAACGTTTTGTAGAACCGAAAGTGCGCACATTCTCTGCCAGTTGCTCATTGGGTGAGCTCGGATTCAAATAAAATAAGCAACAAAAAAACAGCACTGCCCCGACGTGAAGTGGTGCCTTTTTTGCTCTAATTTAAATCACACAAGACGTTGCGGTTCACCCGAGAACGCGATCCATAGAAATGCCAACCCGGGCCACAAGGTTGCGCCGTGTTCGTTGGTGTTGGTAATTATTTCGACGAATTTATGCGCCCGTCGAAATGATGACAACGAGGTGCAAGTTTCGGTTGTCGTACATGGCGTGTTTTCGTTCCACTCTGTTTTTTTTTATTCAGAAGAGTATTGAAAAGGTTTTTTTTTTCTTTTGTTATCTTCACATGGAATAAAACGAATAGAACTAAGTAAGAGGAAAGCTAGAGAGTCTGTGGAAAGACCTCTATGGTTCGCTTTGATGCCGGTCGGACGTCGAGCGCAGCGTGATATTTCGTGTTTTTTTTATCTCATTTTTGTCTGAGAAAAAGTTCCAAACAACAAAAGCCGCTAGAACGGAAAGACCGGTCCAGACCAGACATTGTGTAATATCTATGAACGAGGGAATGTTATGCTCCGAAGTGATAGTACAGGGGTGAATTGACACCAAGAACGCCATTGTTCAGTTTAAAAGGTTGAAGAATCAGTCCTGAAAACAAGTGTTTTCAAAAATATAAATATTTTTTTATTTGTATTAGTAAATTGAAAATATAATTTTAAAAAAATCTGATTCTGTAGTGAAATTTCAGTAATTATTTTAGTATTTGTTAATCATGATCGGAATAGAATGAAAACAATCTAAATATGATATGATAAAAGCAAAAACAAATGAAAATGAACATCTAAGCTGTTGAAACTTGCAATGCTGCCATATCTTGTTTAAGGAAAACAATTCAATTGAATTTAGTTTATTTGAACATTTTTTTTGCTTTAGTTTTCAGCTTTATTACAAAGTTTTCAATGTAAAAACCTTCATAATTTTCATTCAATTATTCCTACCAGCACATTCATGATGGATCTGCTGTCATCGATGAATTAAAACTTACATTACATCGTTTTTATGAAATTTATTTTTCAAATAAATAATACCACTAAACTATTTTGACTTGGCAGATATTTCGAGCACTTGCAATTTAACAGGATCATTTTGAAAACAGTGCTCATTTTAGTTTCATGTTTTTCCAAGCATTCAAATAATATAAAAAGCCATAGCAACCTGTGACAAATATATTTATAAGCCATAGCTACCCTCATATAGTGGCGCCATCTATTGAGAGGTATAAATACCCTCAACTTTCACTCTTTCGTAGTGAGCATTTCCAGGATCAAGAATGTCTTTTTTCATATGAGTGAGTTATTAAAATTTAGGAAACTATTGAAACGCCAAAATTTGGTGTACCCTGTG
>KZ069722.1:24742-37076 GCA_002091845.1 Anopheles cracens
AACAAGCAGAAAATCCCATACTCTATCCGATCGTTTCTTCGAGTTCTGTCCACAAAAAAAGTTTATTTTTCCTTCTTCCCGCACAGAGTGAGCACGATGTTGACAGCGTCGCACAGGTCAGACTGTCGCCAACCCGTTTCTTTTCGCTTTTCTTCCGCACTAACTTCAGAATCATTTGCAGCATGTGCTCATTAGCTGAAATGCACTTTAAATTGAAATTGTATTGCAATATTTTAGTTTTTTTCTGTTCTTTCTGTTGATTTTCCTTTTTTCCCTTGCCACGTCTGCTGCTGTTGCTCTCACTCAAACTTGTTCCAGCGCAGGAAGCACGCGAATGGAACCCGAGACAGCACTCTACCGGTTCCGATTAATATGGAATGGTTTCAAATCGCTACGCTGCGTGTCTGGTTCTCATTTTTTCTACGCTCGCAGAACTGTGCATTTATCATCGCGATTTGAAGCGCGTTGGCAAGAGAATAAAAAATGTGTTCTATACTTTTTTGCCTCTCTCCAGCACTTTATTTCTACTTTCAGCTGCAGTAGGAGCAATTTCACTACGCAAAGCAGAGGATAAAACTATGTCGGAGTCATGTATTTTTTATCCCCCCCCCCCCCAATGCGCAGGAAGTTGAGACACCGCTTGTCTGCCAACTTGTTAAAACTGCATTTACTGCAACAAAAAAAAAAGAAAACCAGGCAAAACATTGTTGCACATGTTGCTAAACGGATCTCTGTTTCAAGGGAGTTTTTTATCCAGCGGAAAGTTATTGAAATTGTTAGCTTCAGTTTGCTTTTAACATGTTTTTGAAATTATAATCAGTTTATAATTCAGTTTTTATTATAAAGATGTTGTATAACAAAAGAAAAATAAATCCAAAGCATTGCAAAATGGACTTTCTACTTCAAATCTCAATTTAAGTTGCATTAAAGCATCTTTTTTGCACGCTTTAAATATTTTTCTCGCTATGCCTATGCAAATGAAGAAAGCCAAGGCCGAATTTTATCGACGCATAATTCATATCGCACTGAAAAAAAAGAAAGTCCATGGGTAGAGACCGTGGTAATCGTAAAAAACCCCTTTCGAACGAACAGTGAAACAAGATGAAACACAGTTTTTTTTTTTCCTCCAATTGGTCCAGGTTGCGAAGGATAAAAATCGGGTGATTAAAGCAGCCTCTCCAGCGCCCATGAAACACGCTTTCCAACGCTCCACTCGAGAGCTCTCCTGCAGCCTGGACTGCGCCGAAATTGTCCATAATGTGCGCTCATTTACATCCCACCGACGGGCCCGGTCTCCAGCGTCAACCACCAGGCGGTGTGTCATTGACATTTTGGCAGGCAGCCCGCCTGAAAAAAAGCGTTTCTTGATAGTGGCGTTGAAATGTTCCCAGCAACCCAGAATTCCACTTCATTAAGCCGATGAATTATTGAGCATTTGTTTTATCGCCACTTTCGAGCGAGCGCATCAGCCAGCTCGAACGGGCCGCACACTATCGGCAGCCCATTCCCGCGCTGATGACTTTCTCTCCAACGCCAGAACCAGCTGATGCCTTCGGGGCATAAATGCCTCGAACAGATACTTTCTCGCAAGACGGGCAAGTAAGTTCACCGTAACCGAGCACCATACGGGGCGTCCCGAACGCACCGAAACTATTCCCGCGTACAACAAACCCGCCGCAACTTGCGAACTGAAAGCATGGCTGCGCTGCGAAGTTCACCCTCGAGGCGCATACTTCTGCTGCGTTCGATCGCTTGCGCGCTGTTCGCCCTGTTGCGAACTGATTGGTCGCAACGCTCACATTAGTTCTACGCCATCAAACACGCGGTCTGTTCTAACTGACGCGTGAGGTTATGGCTGCCCGCGGGAACCACCGCGGGAGGACACAAATTGATGAGGCATTAAGAGACCCCGGCTGGAATTGGTTTCGCCGTTGCGGTCATGGCGGGTGACACTGTAGCGAGATGCCCCTATTCCGGGCACCACAGCAGACTGTAAATAATGATTGGGAGCTGATGGACGTTCGGTGCGCCACGGGGCAGTAACCACGGCTGCAGCCGTGTTTCAATCGTGAAGTATTACCTCCCGTTATGGACTGACTTCGGTGCGTTCGGTTAATAGAGACCGTGTCGTTCGAGTCAGTTGATAAACGGCAAGGATTAGGGTGCTGGAAGGAGCGGAAAGCACTTGATAAAATGAGCAGAGTAGTAGGTCATAAAGCAAGTGCCATGCTGGAGGATGTTTAATCTTAAGTTATGAGTTCCAATGTGGTACATTCCGATGAAAATATAGCCTGATAGTACAATGAATGAAACACGTTTGTAAATTTTATTATTTTTCGCGATAATAAATCGTTGATAGATGTAATAACATTTTAATAAGTAGAAAGCAACAAAAAAACATAAAAAAAAAATTAAACTAATTAGAACTAATGCATTCAAACCCTCAAGATGAAAATCGCATTGATCGAAGCAACACCGCAATCTGCTATAAAATAGCAAAGACACAAACCCTGAACAACAAAAACCAATCGAGAAAGCTTTCCCAATCGAGCTTAGAGCCAATTGAGCATAAGCTAAAATGCATTAACGATTGAACCGATTTTTCTACGACTTTACTATTGTTCGATCAACTCAAGATAATCCTCGTCGAATTTGAACATTCAATTCGAATTTGAACGAAATTGAATATTTTCGAAAAGTTACAAAATTTATTTTAACACGTTGACTGCCAAGTGTTTTTTTTTGTGGAATTGCCTACCAGGCCAAGCGTTTGCATTAAAATTTTGCATTCTAATATTTTTACTATTATTAATGTTTATAAAGTTAGTTAAACCGTAAGTTTGCGTAAAACCTACCACAAACTAAGCTTCAAAAAATAACAAACCTTCAAAAATGCGGAAGATGTTTTCAGTAATAGCTTTTTTAAATGTAAGGTTGCTATAAAAATGATAGCCATGGCCTGCCAGGAAACATCACTGGCTATCAAAAATGATAACCACGGCAGTCAACGTGTTAAAGGTAAATCTTTGAGATTATTTGTCTTAAAGGAATATGCACACCAATTATGTCTGAATTATATATGCTTAAATTTAAACGTACTTCTTGACATATATTAATGTCTACAGTATAAAATATAGATTGATATTTTGTTATACAATGTCAATTGAGTTATATACATGAGAAAAATATTTTTTTGCGATTTATGACGTTAAATTTCCTAATCAAGTTCTCCCAAGCTGCCATAGAACTTTACGATGAAATTCCATCTGAAAACCAACCGTGGTATTTATTACAAAATATACTGCAACACTTCGTACATTTGTCGTAACTGCCTTAATTAAGCGTCGTGGCAAGAAGTGGCACGATCTGTAACGCTGCGCTCTTTATTTCCTTCGCAAGATTTATAGCACAATTTTCTGCCCGCTTTGGCCGCAGCAACGCCGCTCTCTGCCGCCGATGCGATTATGCAAATTGCCCGCGATTGCAGTAACGCTAATGAATGAGCAAATAAATTTTAACCATTTTGAAACCTTCTTTTCCGTCGCAAACGCGAAACTCAGCCCCTAAGCCCACCCGGGCCTGCTCGGGTAACTGCTGATAACTCACTTAAAGTGCGATATGCAACCGCGGAGATGGAGTGCAGGGAGAACTTTTCCATATTAACACCACCAACAACAATTAACCTACTTTCACTGTTTCTCCAGCACACGGCGATCCTAGTCGGTCAGACTTAAATCGCGCACCAGCTGACCTTCAACGCAGCAGAGCCACCGTAACAGATGAAAAAAGTAAAATAGAGTGAAAAAACAACTACAAGCGAGAAAATAAACGCGCCAAAATCCGTACAATTCATTATCACCAATTTGCGCTCGGCCGGCGTACAGCCTGACTGCGGCAAAACATCTCACACCGATGGTCCAACCGAGCGTTTGACCGTTTTTTTTTTGTGCATCACGTGGTTCGGCTTTCGGATCCAATAAAATCCGGTTTTATGATCCCCCGCCAAGCGAGTTAATGGGTGTACGGCTTTTCGGGTGGTCCTTTCGGTGCAGTATCCTTCCTGCTACGTATCCTTCCGTTTCGTGCAGAGATAATAGCCCAGCGTTAACCCGGCCTGCACACGACAATGGGCCGTCCGGGCCGGGTCAGTGATATATAAACGGTGAAACACATTATCATCATTGATTAAGCGCATCAAACGCTTACGAGTGCTGGCGCGCTGCTCGATGGTGTGAATCGGTGTGAGAGTTCCGGACGTTTCCGCTGCGTTCGGAAACCAATTTGTTCATCGAACTGCACGGTGATAGCGTTGGCACGTACATTAAATCCATTTTCGCCTGGGAAAAGGCTTTAGGAATGGATAAAAATTACTAGCATTTTAACGTTTCAGAAATAAAATTAAGAAATATATCATCAATCATACCAAATCGTTGTTGAAATGGTCCATAATTAACTTAAAAAAGGCATAATCATATAATTGCATCCCATGTGACTTTGCGCCTGTTGGTATGCAATAGCTGCTACTCTCTAGTGTGATGTTTTGATATTTCTTTTCGATACATTTTAACCAGATATTAATCGAATGCTGTAGATTAACGTTTTGGGTCGTTAAGCATAAATCACTTAACATGTAATTTTCAAATAAAATAACAAAATATTTATACACAAGGCAACAAGTGAAAATACATTACAAGAAACAAAAATGAATTAAAACAGTGAAAAAAAAACAAGTGAAATACTTCCAGGCACAACTTTACATTTAGCAAGCAACGGCGGTTGAATGCAGGACATCTTGTTTATCCTATTATTGCACTTTTATAGCACCGGGCGGAAAAAGTTAAATAATATGACAAACGAAGCAATAGTAAAATATAAATTAACGCGATGATGTTATATTATGGAACAAACTTACTTCATATATCTGATTAAAATTGTGCATGTAGTATGACAAACGTTTCATTCACGCATTTGAAACTCTTTATTTGCACAATATTCGATTGAGAAGTTTGAAATCTTTTTACAGACGATTTTTTTAAATGATCAAGTTATTTTTTTTAATGAAATTTATGTTATTGAGATAATGCAGGGTTGTTTTCATGGAGAAAAAAAAGTTTCATTTTCAAATAGTCGATTTCTATTTTACGTAATGAATGTGAATGATTTGATATAATTGTAATGTGTTCCTCGAAATTGAAATATCAGTTGCCTAAAATAGACAGGAATATCATCCAAGCAGCAGATATACATAAAAAGTTTTAAAAAGTCTTGAAAAAATCAAAACTATAAACCATATACAAATAGTACCAAACAAACATATTTACAGCTATTAAGCAAGTTCGCAAGCACTTCAACCTAATGACTCTCATTCTCTGATGCCAAATCGTCGTTGGCCAACAGGTTAAATCAAATGCACAATCATACCAAGCACCAGGCGCCTCCATGCCAACCTGAGCAGCTGGGTAGCTCCATTTTCAGCACACACACACACATGCACGCTGCGTCGATCAACATTCCGCCGTTGGGCCGTTGATTTAATCAGTGGTAAAATTTTGTAACACTCTCCATCACCACCACCACCACCACAACCGGTCCGTTCCGCGCACTGGCAGCATTAAACTGCCATTTCAAGCATTTAATGGCAGCGAAACACGCCGATTTACGGCACGCCAGCGGCAATGTATGGTTCTACTAGCACACGGAACGCTACATTGAGTAACGTAGTATAGCGATGCCAGCTTCTCATACACGCACGCACACACACGCAGAGGGTGGTTTGTGTATTAAAACAAAGAAGGCACCATAATTGAATCCCTTCCGGGCGAGGGAAGGCATGGGGATCGATCGATCCTGGCAGTGAGCGGAAGAAATAAAGTGTCACGGAAACCAGCACGCCGGTGGAGCAGGCAACCTGAAACCAGTGAAAATCCCGTCCAAAGCCACCTGTTCACAACGGTTGTGATATCTTCATGACATGAAAAAAAAATAAAATAAACCTGAACCATATCCTGACATATGACGACCGTCAACGCTGACGACGTTGATGAAGTTCGTTTAATTTTACCGTAAAAAAATCTAAGCTCGCGCGGGCACACGCACACCCACACAGAAGTGCTTTCTTTTTATTTCTTATCTCAGCAGCCCGTTCTTTGTTTGCCCTCATCGCACGGCATGCTTCGATGGTGGTAGCACGTATCCCTTTCCCGGCGTAGCCTCAAGGACTCAAGGAGCGCTCTTCTAGGCTGTATTACGGGACAAAAAAAAACTGACTTCTTCATTGTCTTTCGCGTCTCGGTACGTCCACACTCCCCGGAGCACTCATAAACATAAGTCACTCGTCTTGATCGTCGCCGTCGTTAGTCATTTCGCAGATACTTTCGTTCCCCGATTCTTCCACCCGAGTGAAAGGAACCATGCCAGGAAGGTTTAGAGGCATACAATGTTCTATTTTCGCCCGCTCGCACTTGCCCAAAACCTTGTACGCTGTTTCGCTCACTGTTGTTTCACGAGTCCGATGGAACAGACAACGGACGAGCGAAGCGGCGGAATAAAAACCGAAACAAACAATTGCAAACGGCTCCGAAATGAAGACGTAAGGACGTATAAATGAAGCCAGCCGGCAGGCTCATTGTACTTCCGCCGTTGACAGCTATATTATTTCCTATACACTCTAGTTTGTCTTTCTTTGCTGCATTTTCTACCGGAGTGTAAATGAAACAAGCCTTCACGAGATATATTCTTCCTGTTTGGAGTGCTTTTTTTTGTTAAGAATTCGAAACAGAAAAGCGAACCGAATGCTTTTCCAGAAAAGGCTTCCCCACTGTTCAACTATTCAACGCGCCAACGCGTCGATGTCCTCCCGACCGTGAAACGGCTTGCAGTGGAACTTCAAGGGCACAGGAAGCGAACTGGCGGTGGCGTGGCGCTAGTTTATTGTTTGATTTTGACTACACCTGCGGCCGCCCGGTGTGGAGGGTTTCGATATGGCCGGATAAACCTTTCACCGGCACCTCCCACACGCGCGCTCCCACACCGTCGAACGGCGTGATTACAATGACGCAGCCATAAAGAATCGCTTTTACGATCCGCGCGTTCGTGCTGCGCCCGGGCGCACGTTCTACAGGTTGACACTGATTGCAACCGAATGTGACGAGAAGGGACGAGTGATGGGAAAATGTGTGAGGGTTTTATTTCCACCCCAGTTGCTCTCCTTCTCTCTCTCTCTCTCTCCCAAGCCGGACGAAGAACGCTTTCATCGATTTTCGCCTCCGACGGGAAAACCGAGGACACACGGTGATCGCAAAGAGGAACGCACACAGGGAAAAAAAACGTCGTATTTTTATATATCAACGACGCACGCGTGGCCAGCCAGCCGACTGAAAACTAACATTAAATTACCCCGATCGTACCGTACCGGTGGCTGCAAGTCGCATGTTTAAGTTCCAGCACAATTTTTCGCTCTTGTTTTTACCTTTTCTTTTTCTGCCGGAAAGAGAAACACGCTGACTCAACGTGTCAAAGCGGTGGGCTGCAGCGTGGCACGGCCCGGAAACCCGCCGATATCGGTATAATGGTGTTATTGAAATGAAGTTTTTTGTGCCGAACCGCGGGCGGGGTGGAATATGTTCGTATTCGCAAATTATTCATTGCGTTATAATGGTGAACCGTTTCCGTGCGCTCCGTGTGTCTCTTTCGCGTTCGGTGCGAGTTGAACGCGACAGGTGGACACGTAAAACAGAGTCCGCACGGTTGAACAGGCCTGGGAAGAGCACTCGAACGGTGATGAGAGTTTTTGTGCCGAGTGAAGAGTCGCTTTAGCTTCTTTTGTTAATATATTTTCATATTTAAACACGACAAGCATACTTAAGTGTTCCGTTTTAATGATAATTTGCTCAACGATTGCTATAAAATCTGCCATAATGAATTTTAGTAATAAATTAGGGTCGATTCTACGACTGGCGATAAGAATTTTAATAAGTAGAATTATTTTCGAATCCAATTTCATTAAGAATCAATTGTTTATTCTAGCACCTTTGTATTGTAACATAATTTATCTGACGGATTTGTCATTTAAAGAAAAATATTATAAATGTGTGCCTAAAAGTATATCCTAAATTTAACTAAAAAAGGTACCTAAAAGTACCTAAAAAACTAAAAACAGCATATAATTGTTATTGTATTCACACTAAAAAAAGCTTAGTCAATGCATTTACACTGTTATAAATTTAGTTTTGATTGTGGCTAACCATTAGTGTAACTATTAACAGCAGGACAGATGGGTACTTTTTGACCATTTTTAGAAAACTCTTCCTGGATACATACTGTAGTACTTGCTGATTAGAACATTATGCAATTACTAAATACATATTTTAGCTCTTGCATGTTGGTATAATCTATATATTAAAAACGACCCAGCGCGTAATGTCTGATGTGAAATCGTTAATAAAGCGTTTATGGGGTGTACTTTGCATACTTCAAGGCGCAACGATGCCTAATCAGCCCAAAACTATGCAATTCTCAATCGTTCTCAATCTTTCTTGTTACGCCCAAATGTATGCAATGTACCTACGAAGGAATTTCGAATAATTAACGCTGAAAAGGATGCAGCTTCTACATTTTTTAACAGCACACAACTATTAGTTATGCATACATCGTCGAAAAATCCTACTCTCTGTGGAATGACGAGAGTATGTCTCGAAATTCACAAAAGTGATTCTGAGAAACAATCCCGTCAGAACGAATTCCTTTAAATTAGTTTCTGAACCGTGCGCATTCAGCTCGAGCAACAACAGAAACGTGGATTACATCCCTTCGTTTACGGGTGTGTGTGTAGAATTCTCCCTGCCCGAGTGTGTACTACACTCACTTAATCCGACCCATATGCAAACAGCCCTTGAATGCAATTCTATGCGCTCTTGCCATTGAAAAGTGCAATTTATCGAATTGAAGCTATTGCAAGCGCACACACACACACGTTGCTCGCAGCACAATTCCTCCCAGGGCTAGGCGAAGGATGCTGCTGTTGCTGTTGGCTAGTACAACCAGCACAAACCAGCTGCTACCGTGCGATCGGGGCGTATTTATTTATGGCGTACACTCCCGCAACACTTCCGATCAATTTATCCGCCCCCCGGCCGGCTGCTTGAAGGCGTCATCATTTCGTATTCTTTCCGTGCAGCGCACCGAACGCTGGTGCCGAACGGTCGCAACCGTGTGGAGTGGGACAAAAAGCCAACAACGCCGGAAAGCCGAATAGGAAGTCTAATAACTTTATCGGATCGAAAGCTCCGAACACGGCCACGAACACGAGATGCATGCAGGATGCACGACGGAGCGCATCCTACACTTCACGACATGCATTGCAGCAATAACAGACTCCAACCGCACACCACCGTCAATATTGACCTGGAAAACTTTTCTGGGCCAAAATTCAATATCCTGCTTTAAGACGTGGGAAGGGCGATGGAGTTTTGGCAGGCTTCCTGACAGGATTTTTTTTTTGTTGTTCTTCTGACCTCCTATGCATCGCATCTAGGGCACGGCGATGTTTGATCGCTTGATTTGCACTAAATATTTTCATAAATCACTCAAGCCTTCGGTTGCTGAATCGAAGTCTGCAACGGTCCCCGCAGCAAACACTTTTAACCCTCCGGAGAGCCACCGGAAAACAGATGTCACTGCAGAGTTCTTCCGTCCCACCGAAACTGCTGCATCAGACCTGCTGCACTGCAACCGTTCCGGACAAGTCGATATTGTATTTTGCATACTCATGCATGAGCCTTTTGGGGTCGGTTGATGCTGTCGCAACTGCAGCTGCCCGAGTTCCTCTTGACCGGGTTCGATTGGAAGCAGCAGCAGCGGGAGCAACATCTACATTAACCATCAATAATCCGAAACATATACTCCCACCGGATGCCACCCATCCTAGAAGCAGCAGCAGCGGGAGCAACATCTACATTAACCATCAATAATCCGAAACATATACTCCCACCGGATGCCACCCATCCTGACGCACGGCCACTCTTGTTCCTCTCGTTGCAGCACGAACCGCTCCAGGTGCCAGCTGGGTTCAGCTTCCGGTTGTTGATGACGTGGCAAAACTCGTAGGAAAAAAACTCGGTTGGGGATGAAAACACTGATTGGAATCGTACACCGACAGCAACAGGATGCAGGTGAGTTTCGGCGGGCTTTCTTTATTTGTGCGCTCGTTTTCGCTTTAGTTCCGTAGTAGCTGAACTGGCTGAAGGTAGCAGTGGCAAGTCAATAGTTTTTCCCCACCACAACGCAAAGATTGATTGTTACAAAATGATGGTTTTCTACCATCGAGGAAGAAAACAAGAGAACTATTTCGGTTGCGATTGAATTCTCATTCTTCTCACATTATTTCCACCGGAAGGATTCTTATGATCTTGAACATGATCGGATTTAGGCGTTTTAACTAACTCAACTTCAATGTTCATGATTTCGTCGTTCAACTATTATAAAAATCAATTTACTACTTTGTGTACAACATTTCTTTGTGTGTTTAATGTTTGAATGTTTGAATCGTTTGAACAGTTTAGTATAATTTTTTTTTTGTAAAGTTCAAACATGTTCATTTGGTAGAAGGTATTTGTCTTTTGGAAGAAGACACACAATGATGTGAATGTTATACTTAAGATACATTGGATTCCGCTATTGAGTTCTCAAGTTTGACGCTGGATCTGAACTATTTAGATAAAAATAGATTTAAAAAAATCAGAAACAATTTTAACTCCATTTTTTATTCAAAAATAGCATTAGTTAATGTTGTTGTTTTTTGGTATTCTTGTTAAATTTTCTCCTCACACAACTTTAATAGACTAAATATTAGATGGCATTGAATCTTACGCCATAATTTCTGAAAAAAAAAACAATGGAAAGGTCTAAAACTGGCCAATTGGTTTCAGTTCTAAACACGATAAAGGAGAAACTCATACTATCGCTGATAATCGTTGTATTTTTCTGATAAAATTCGTCTTTGAGTTGCTATAATTGTTAAACAAATCTACATAAGATATGGTGCAGACTTTCGCATTTCCCTGTTTTAATAAACTACAGTCCGTAGCATAACTATACGCCTACCTGTTTTTCGAGAATACAACGAAAACTTGAAGAGATAGATCAAAATGATGTTCTACTAAGTTGTAAATAATAACAAAATACGTTGTGCCTATAAAATACATTAAACAAGTCAAAAGGCATTTTTTCAAATCATTCAAAAATATGCCTACATTATTCAAGATTGTTTAAATGTTGTTATATTTTTAAACGAATTTTAAATCGATTATTTGTATCGAAAAATAAATAATTTTCGTAAGTGGGCTTATAGTTATGTTACAAGGAGCAGGATTTTGGCAGTGGTGAAAAAATAGTAATAGTGTGTGTAAAAATGTGAAAAATTCGTCACAGACGTACTTTGTTGTTATCTACAACTTAGTAGAACATCATTTCCATGTATCTCTTCAAGTTTTCGTTGTATTCTCAAAAAACAGGTGGCTGTATAGTTATGTTATAAACAGTGTAAAAACCAACTTAATGTTTTGTTTCTATTTTTTGATATTTTTCAGGCAACTTTAATATTATCAAAGTAATTCCAAAGAACTCTCTGGTGAAAAAAATCAATAATCGATTTAAATTTAATAAACCAACGAAATAAATGTCAAATACTTAACACAATGATGAATAATAATACAAAATAATTGTAAAGTATTTGCAGAAAGCGCCAGAATCGTTTTCTCTGCCATTTGATACAAAGTTTTAAACACAAATTTCATAAAAAAACTGGCTTTAGCAGTTCTTTGCTCGCAAATGACCCCTGTGATTAAAATTGATGTGATTGCGATCAACATCCCACCAAGCCAAACTACCAAATACCTTGCCCAAAGTCACATCAAAATTGAATCAATAACGTAACTGCATAAACGAATCATGTTCGAAAAGTTTCCCAATATTTAACACCCACCGGCCGGAATCGAATCTAATCAACTTTCCGCATCGTGTGTATGTGTGCGACGGTATGTGTCAAACTAAATTCACATCCATTTCCATCTGACCACGGACGTCCAACCAGCTTCGAAACTAGTTGCACAAATTTCTGCTCCACGGCTTTAGTTTAGTTCAAGCGCTCCGAACGACCTACTGCCGTGACATTTCGTGCCACGACACGCCACACTGTGTCTGAACAAACGAAAAACACTCTCCCAGCAGAAGCTCCAACCCCTGGGCCAAGTTGTACGTCAAACAAAAATCGCTTCAAACTAAATTAACAAAAACAAATGCTTCTGCAAACCACTCTGCTCCGGCCGCCACGCCGGTG
>KZ069727.1:0-15511 GCA_002091845.1 Anopheles cracens
TTTGTTCTAGGTAAAAGTGTTGAAATGTGTTTTAAGCGTGTTGTTTTACAACTGTTTACACCACTCAAAGCAAATAAATATGGCACATGAAACAAGAAAACGCTAGATCTAATTTAATAATAAATTTTTCGTAAATAATTGGGCACTCATAGGCGTACTTTCAACATATTCATACCATTCATGAGAAGATTTCACGCACTTACATCAGAAACGCTCCGGCGCCCAAACCAACTTGAGCAACCTACCAAACAAACAGTTCCTTTCGCATACATCCTACGCAAAATAAAGAACTTCTCGCAGGCAGCACAAAACAAACAACGGGCCGAATCGTTCCGTTCATTGAATTGTAAAACCCCGTTTCGAAGCCTGTAGCTTCGTCTGAAAAGTCAACCGAATGGACTCACATGGAGCGCTTCAATCGCACTGGTACCACGGTGTGCGGGTGTGAGCGCAATTCACAGATATAAATTTAATTAAGAGTATAGTTTACTCAGACGTGCAATATGAGAACAAATGCCCGGGAAAGGAGTGATATTGTTTAACCAAGAAGTTGGTAACCGGATGCAAACGAGTTTACCCAAAGTTTGGCAAGTAAGCACGGCGTGAAATTGATGAGAAAATGTTGAACGCCTGTTCCTTGAAAAACGAGCTTGATAAGCTTTCCTAGTGTAGTTAAAGTATTTTTTATGATTATTTAAAAGCTAAATGATCAATTTTTAAGCAGACACCACCGGCACCACAATCTCATCTGGACCGACTATGGTGATAAAAATTAGTTTGGTGAGTCACTAAGACGAAATTAGAGGAGGACTTTTAATTTGAGCATGGACTTGATAATCAAATAATCTTTAAGTGGTGATATTTTCCACATGGAAATACATTTTTTTCATTTACACATACTTTCACTAATAAGGAGTGTTATACTACTTGAGGTTAGATTATCTAGGTCTCCTATCTTTTATAAACTTTCTTGCTCAAAGAGTATTCCACGCTTTCATTTGCTCTCATTTGTACATAGCAGTGATTGTCTTTGACTCTTCAAAAGAGAATGAACGTAAACTGTTTATTTTACCATCTGTTTTTTAACAAAACAATAAAGGTTTGACCTACAATATAACAACAGGTACAACAACTGAATGACTCGTGATAGCCTACCCGAAAATGTTAGACAATAAAATATTAGACTACAAAATACTACAGAAAATATAGTATAGATAATAGAGTAAAATAGAACAGAAGAATAGAATAGAAAAAAGTTAACTACAAGAAACTTAGGACTGCTCATAACAGTCACGAGAAAATAAAGGAAATAATGTGGAAAAATCAATATCTGCTTCAACAGCATCGGTGATATTGTCAAAGATAACAATATTGGACAGCATAAAGTGTTGCTTGGCATGAGGTAAACGCGTGAGTCAGCTCCTAAGCGCCACTCCTCAATGCTTCATATCCGCGGGGCAGAACGCTTAAAGATTAACCCGCCGCATCCTGCAAACTTCTCAATCTCTAATTAAATCAATCAGTGTCAGCTTCACGTGCGTACGTTACGCTGCATTGTCGCTGCGATCCGATAGCGCAGCGCATCGCACATGGCGTCACTGTTTCCATAACCCTTCAGCTCGGCGAGGCGACACGCTTAATCAAAGTCCGATCTTGAATCATTTCGACATCGAGTCGAGTCGACCCGAGCGATAGGTGAGTGATGAGCAAAAGAACGTTCGTACAGGAAATTTGAAGAACGATGCATGGCGCGCCCCACGGACTGACTGCACCAGCCGCTCGGTGTAAAACGGGTCACGTGAAACAGCGCAGCGTCTGAAGAATATCCTGTCGAGCCAATCAATTTCCTTCGGCTCCCTCGCGCTCCCTTCGGTTCCGTCTCCGCTTCGGGCCCTCCCCGATAATGGGTGCTCAATCAGGAATTAATAAAGTCACCGCGCTGTCATTTCAAGGCAGGCTGGACCAAACGCGGGCACAACCGGGAGGGTGTTAAAAAAGTGAGAAGACACGGTTGTTAGACGTCAAACTGCGGTGATGGATCACCCGGGACCGCACGGCAGGAGCACCACGGCAGTGGGAAGATTTGCTGCACGGAATGTCACGGACGGATGGCACGGAATGGATGATTTCTGGCGTTTTTCCGTTTGACTTTGGGCTCACGGCCAGTCGGCGAGGAATCCGCTGGCTGCATGTGTAATGTTGCATTCGGTCACCACCAATGACGCCAGGGTGCAGATCGAAATCAACCGATTGGGATCTTCCGTTTGGCATCGCGCCATATGGAGTGTTTGTTGTCGTTCCAAAAACGTGTGAAGTATGCGTTCCCTGAGCGCTCCGTTCCACCGAGGCGGTTGTTTCGTGAATGAGGCAGAAAATTAAAAATGTATACAGTGAGGGGTTTCCTTGCGGGACCGAACCACTGTCCTGACCGAGATGACCAAGATGGATGAGGCATCAAATAGAGTTTAATTACTGTTTACTTGACAACTGGAGGGCCTCTCCAAGTTCGTGTAAACCCCGGGCGTCAAGTAGGAAGGTTGACAGAATCGCATCTTTTAACGATTCTCTGAACGAAGGACACGTATTGGTGAGTGAAAAAAGCAAGCGTGGCGTGTAAGCTATGATGGTTAATTAATGATCAATTGAACGAAGCTGCAGTAATGAGGAGATAATAAGCTACGAATACGCTTGATCAGCCGTTGGAATGGGCTCTCAAATTCGTGTGAAATTTTGTATGAAAGCAAAGCATAGGAGAAAATTTCTCATTTAATGAACCTATTTAAATTCGGTGCACAACTAAGTAGTGACTGCCTTATTTTGTACAGAAAACTCAACTGTCTAAAGTGTATAAGTTATCAATTTAACAAGGACTGACGAAGTAGTGGCATGAACGAAGGCATGATGTTGGGTAATAGTCATTTATCTGTTGACAAACAAACCAACGTCACCAGACGACAATTTTTTTTCGATCAGTACAGAACGTCAAGTAATAGAGACTAACTCAAGTGTTGCTGTTGAGCTGACGTCACTCTTTGCTTTACAGATGGTGGGTAAACAAATTTCAACGTCAATTTTTGTAATTTTCAAAAATATATTAAATATGCCACATTGGAACTCATTATTACCTTCTTTTGTATAGTATCCATTTTTATTTTAACGTAAATTCATGGGAAACCCACGCATTCTTCATTTTGAGACATTTTGATCGCATGCTTTCGTTTGATGAAAGCTTGCCATGTCTTTTTAAACATTGAGACAAACTATTTTTTCGTGGAGCACATATCCTTATCGAGATATCTCATTAGCTTAATGGCTTCGATCCTGTTTGGCTTCGTTTCTTCACGATGGTGGTCATAATTAAAACAATCAAAACAACTGAAACCCCGCTTGGAGAATCCGCTGGCTGCATGTGTAATGTTGCATTCGGTCACCACCAATGACGCCAGGGTGCAGATCGAAATCAACCGATTGGGATCTTCCGTTTGGCATCGCGCCATATGGAGTGTTTGTTGTCGTTCCAAAAACGTGTGAAGTATGCGTTCCCTGAGCGCTCCGTTCCACCGAGGCGGTTGTTTCGTGAATGAGGCAGAAAATTAAAAATGTATACAGTGAGGGGTTTCCTTGCGGGACCGAACCACTGTCCTGACCGAGATGACCAAGATGGATGAGGCATCAAATAGAGTTTAATTACTGTTTACTTGACAACTGGAGGGCCTCTCCAAGTTCGTGTAAACCCCGGGCGTCAAGTAGGAAGGTTGACAGAATCGCATCTTTTAACGATTCTCTGAACGAAGGACACGTATTGGTGAGTGAAAAAAGCAAGCGTGGCGTGTAAGCTATGATGGTTAATTAATGATCAATTGAACGAAGCTGCAGTAATGAGGAGATAATAAGCTACGAATACGCTTGATCAGCCGTTGGAATGGGCTCTCAAATTCGTGTGAAATTTTGTATGAAAGCAAAGCATAGGAGAAAATTTCTCATTTAATGAACCTATTTAAATTCGGTGCACAACTAAGTAGTGACAGCCTTATTTTGTATAGAAAATTCAGTTTTTCCTTTTTTAAACAATAATGAGTTATTAAAAATATTCCCCAGTTCTGTCTAACAAAAGGCGCCTTTTTCAACAAAAAGATTCGCATTTGACATAAATTACTGTCTAAAGTGTATAAGTTATCAATTTAACAAGGACTGACGAAGTAGTGGCATGAACGAAGGCATGATGTTGGGTAATAGTCATTTATCTGTTGACAAACAAACCAACGTCACCAGACGACAATTTTTTTTTTTCGATCAGTACAGAACGTCAAGTAATAGAGACTAACTCAAGTGTTGCTGTTGAGCTGACGTCACTCTTTGCTTTACAGATGGTGGGTAAACAAATTTCAACGTCAATTTTTGTAATTTTCAAAAATATATTAAATATGCCACATTGGAACTCATTATTACCTTCTTTTGTATAGTATCCATTTTTATTTTAACGTAAATTCATGGGAAACCCACGCATTCTTCATTTTGAGACATTTTGATCGCATGCTTTCGTTTGATGAAAGCTTGCCATGTCTTTTTAAACATTGAGACAAACTATTTTTTCGTGGAGCACATATCCTTATCGAGATATCTCATTAGCTTAATGGCTTCGATCCTGTTTGGCTTCGTTTCTTCACGATGGTGGTCATAATTAAAACAATCAAAACAACTGAAACCCCGCTTGGAATATTATTTAGCAAATAACAAGATCGTCGTTTGATATTTCCTGCTGTACATTGGGCATCATATATCGGTTTGTTCACTTTTTACAGCACAATCAGTATAACAGTGTGACTATACTAGCCACACTTTTATAACGTAAGGATCGCATCCTTAATACAAAACAAATCTTAATGTTCCAATACATTATGTTAACCAAATGTACTAGTTTGATGTATTTTATGTCGTTTGTTAGTGTCATTTATCAACTTCAACGATTTAGAACTTACCAGCGAACTTAATGCAAGTCTTCCCAAGATTCGAGGCTCAATTTTATCTCCAACGAAGCGCTCTCTTTGCATCAATTAAGAAAATACAAAATTTCACACGAATTTGAGAGCCCATTCCAACGGCTGATCAAGCGTATTCGTAGCTTATTATCTCCTCATTACTGCAGCTTCGTTCAATTGATCATTAATTAACCATCATAGCTTACACGCCACGCTTGCTTTTTTCACTCACCAATACGTGTCCTTCGTTCAGAGAATCGTTAAAAGATGCGATTCTGTCAACCTTCCTACTTGACGCCCGGGGTTTACACGAACTTGGAGAGGCCCTCCAGTTGTCAAGTAAACAGTAATTAAACTCTATTTGATGCCTCATCCATCTTGGTCATCTCGGTCAGGACAGTGGTTCGGTCCCGCAAGGAAACCCCTCACTGTATACATTTTTAATTTTCTGCCTCATTCACGAAACAACCGCCTCGGTGGAACGGAGCGCTCAGGGAACGCATACTTCACACGTTTTTGGAACGACAACAAACACTCCATATGGCGCGATGCCAAACGGAAGATCCCAATCGGTTGATTTCGATCTGCACCCTGGCGTCATTGGTGGTGACCGAATGCAACATTACACATGCAGCCAGCGGATTCCTCGCCGACTGGCCGTGAGCCCAAAGTCAAACGGAAAAACGCCAGAAATCATCCATTCCGTGCCATCCGTCCGTGACATTCCGTGCAGCAAATCTTCCCACTGCCGTGGTGCTCCTGCCGTGCGGTCCCGGGTGATCCATCACCGCAGTTTGACGTCTAACAACCGTGTCTTCTCACTTTTTTAACACCCTCCCGGTTGTGCCCGCGTTTGGTCCAGCGTGCCTTGAAATGACAGCGCGGTGACTTTATTAATTCCTGATTGAGCACCCATTATCGGGGAGGGCCCGAAGCGGAGACGGAACCGAAGGGAGCGCGAGGGAGCCGAAGGAAATTGATTGGCTCGACAGGATATTCTTCAGACGCTGCGCTGTTTCACGTGACCCGTTTTACACCGAGCGGCTGGTGCAGTCAGTCCGTGGGGCGCGCCATGCATCGTTCTTCAAATTTCCTGTACGAACGTTCTTTTGCTCATCACTCACCTATCGCTCGGGTCGACTCGACTCGATGTCGAAATGATTCAAGATCGGACTTTGATTAAGCGTGTCGCCTCGCCGAGCTGAAGGGTTATGGAAACAGTGACGCCATGTGCGATGCGCTGCGCTATCGGATCGCAGCGACAATGCAGCGTAACGTACGCACGTGAAGCTGACACTGATTGATTTAATTAGAGATTGAGAAGTTTGCAGGATGCGGCGGGTTAATCTTTAAGCGTTCTGCCCCGCGGATATGAAGCATTGAGGAGTGGCGCTTAGGAGCTGACTCAACTTCGGGCGGAATTTGTAGCGAGCAATACATCCGACATGCTCCTAATTTCGCAGATTTCTCCGTGCGTTTTGTGTCTCCCTGTTCTCCGAAGCAAGTCCGAAGGATCTAGTCCGTAAGAACCAAACTCACGAACGATGGTATGTGGGTGGTAAAGGTTAGGTTGCTGTTGACTTTGACCATATCATTCGCAGGGAAAATCCCATCGGGCCAAAGAAATCGTTCGTCTAGCACACAAGATGAAGATAATCGGACCACATCGCACATAGCAGCAGCAACATCAAGCATCACCAAGACGCCCGAGGCGTTGCTCTTCGACATACGATTCCAAAAGGACACTCCTTCCTGTAGCACTCAGCCGTGGCCCGTGGAAGACCGGACAGACACGGGAAATAAAAGGGAGAGATCGCAAAAGAACACTACGCCCGCGGCGACTCACGTTCCAGGATGTTCTGGATGTTTTTATAGCACGGAGCGTAAAAACCCGCCAAAGCTAACATCGACAGCAGTCTTGCTAAGTAGTGGCTGGATGCTCCGAGTGCTGCGAGCGGTTGACAAGCGCAGGAGAGATTCTCATTTCAACAAATTTCGTTGGACGTCTGGTAGTGATCCGACGCCGGGAGCCTCCGGGCGAAATTGGGTAATTGTTCCAGTTGTAATACAATCGCGACGAGACGCGCCGGGCCGTGTTTGAAATTCAAAGAAAATTAGTTCCCTCCCTAATTGGTACGAAATGTCGGGAAGGAGCTATCAAAAAACCCGTAAATAGCCTCAAAGTTGCAATAAAAAATAGCCAAACCTTCCCCCACACAAATAATCGGGATTTCTTCGCTCCGTTCAACAGTCAACCAGATCACACTTCATTTAATTGCAAAATGGCGTTGGATGCCGGAAGTTGACACTTCCATCTTCCAGCGGCGGGTAGCGCGGAGAATTTAATCCAGCGTCCATCCCGGCACCTAGAGCATCCCGGCAGCTTCGCGCGGCAGCCAGAGGCACCTAGGAAGGTGCCGGGTGCCAAAGCGCCCCGATAAGACCGAGATAAACGCAGCTCCCAGCCCAGTGGCGAATTTCTTGCCACCGTCTGGTGCGGAAGTTGACGGAGAAAGTGTCACCAGAGCCAGTCACAGTCAGTTTTGTCAATAGACCGCTCTCTTAAAGCTTTGAATGAACGTCAGTTCCACCCACCATTCAATGTGGTTAACGTCCCAGTTCCGTATTTACCTTCCTTTGAGACACAATTTTGCCGTTTAAATGGTCTTTCCTATTGAATCAAGAAGACCATTCCATTCACTCCAGGACTGCTTTAAAGAAACTATTAGCAAACCGTTTTGAGCGCCCAAGTCGGCACATAGGTACAAGCATGTTAAATCTACCATTTTATTTTCATTTCTCTAATCTGAGCGTAATATGTGGAGCAGCAGCGGCACCAACAGCTGCCCGGTACAGAGTATGGCGCACAAAGGCGAGTCTTGACACACAAACCTCGTCGGGTTTTGTTCCGTTCGCCTTCGGGCGGAATTTGTAGCGAGCAATACATCCGACATGCTCCTAATTTCGCAGATTTCTCCGTCTATCAGACCCAAAGATCTTCTTAGAGTTGGCATCAACCAGCTGGAAAACAAAGCATTTCCTCTTCCAAGATCATCCCTCCAGCTAGGTCTTGCCTAAAGTCAACGAAACAATCTAAAACTACTCACTAATGACAATCAAATCAATTCATTTTTTTTATTTTCAAACCTGCTGTTTGTGTAATTGAAACTCATTGTAATATCAGTGATTTTGTTAACACTATTCATGTTGTTAAGCTCACGTCTTAAGACTGTTCATATACATTTAGTCTCGCTAAATCTCTTCTTATCAATGAAGCCTGGCATTTGTTTTATTACTTGCCAATACTTTGCTCATGGACACAACATAAAAAATACAAAAACTAAATTGAAACTGGTTCAAGTATGGATAGTTTCACTTTAAACAGGTTTTGTCAATAGACCGCTCTCTTAAAGCTTTGAATGAACGTCAGTTCCACCCACCATTCAATGTGGTTAACGTCCCAGTTTGTTCATAGTTGTATTTAATGTCAGCTTCAAATATCCACATATCATTCATAACAAGGGATCGTAAAAATAAATATTTACGTACTAAATACAAAAATACTACGTAGTAAATAAGAAGTATGTGGTGGCTCAGTGGTGCAATAGAACCCATGTCGATCGTCACATGGCAGGACTGACACAACAATCCTAAGTGGACCGTCTTTCCTGGCAAGGAGTGACTAACCGGCTATGGTGGCAAAAACTAGTCAAATAAACCGCATGTCTTCAAGCATGATCTTGTAGGTTGTAAAGACAAGGATAAAGAAACCAAGAATATGTTAAGGAAACAGCTTTGACCCATGTCCCTGTCTGTGGCTAGTGGATCGGAGGTTGAGATATTACCTTAACGTATCCGCAGACTCCTTCAGCTCACGAGCCCTGCGACAAGAAATTATTTTTAGACTATCAGACCCAAAGATCTTCTTAGAGTTGGCATCAACCAGCTGGAAAACAAAGCATTTCCTCTTCCAAGATCATCCCTCCAATTATTTTTTGGGGATTAAACAGTATAGGTTAATGAATATATTAAATTGCCTGCATGATATACTAATCATCAAAAACGAGGATAAAAACATTAAAAAAACATACATAGAACATACGAAACATGTTTGAAAATCATTCTTGACGTTAATAGAAGCATTAATCAATTATCTGCCTATTTTTCGGAGGTGTGCTAAATGTCTACATGTCTAGGATTACTGGAATACACCAAACCGATGTTTGTTCTTAAATCAAACTTAATTTTTCCCTACCTCAATAGAAAGTTAATCAAGCTGAACTTTAAACAATCAGCTACCAGAGATCCTCCATAAAACGATTACCATTATGGGTCCCTAGGAAAGTATTACATTGTTTTTAACTTTTTATGCATAGAAAAACAGCACTCCGAATATTAGACAGCCAGCCGCTGATGCGCGCGGCTCCCGGAAGCTGGTGGGACAATTCTAATGGCCCCTGAGTGTGGGATTTTGTTCTCCGTACACTATAGCCGCCACCCAAGCGCTCCGAATCCCACCATCGAAACGGAACGGAAAATGAAAAGTGAAAGCGTCCCCAACCGAGCCGGACTCGGTACGCGTCTGCGGAAGTCGGCGGAAGAAAAACTTCAACCAAACCACATGTCTACTGTCACCGCAGCGGACCGGAAGGTACTGGTTACGGGGAACACCCGGCCCGAGAACAAAACCATCAACCAAACACCCCTACTCCAAAAAAACCGGGAAGATAAAAACTTGTCCGCTGCAGCACGGAAGACGCTCCAACGTTGGATGGAAGCGAGGTTGGCTGCGATTCTGGTTTGTGTCCATCTGCTTTTGTCCGCATACTTGCCCGTACCATGCTCGGCTGACTGTGACTGGCTCTGGTGACACTTTCTCCGTCAACTTCCGCACCAGACGGTGGCAAGAAATTCGCCACTGGGCTGGGAGGGGAGGGATGATCTTGGAAGAGGAAATGCTTTGTTTTCCAGCTGGTTGATGCCAACTCTAAGAAGATCTTTGGGTCTGATAGACTAAAAATAATTTCTTGTCGCAGGGCTCGTGAGCTGAAGGAGTCTGCGGATATGTAAAGGTAATATCTCAACCTCCGATCCACTAGCCACAGACAGGGACATGGGACAAAGCTGTTTCCTTTACATATTCTTGGTTTCTTTATCCTTGGCTTTACAACCTACAAGATCATGCTTGAAGACATGCGGTTTATTTGACTAGTTTTAGCCACCATAGCCGGTTAGTCACTCCTTGGTAGGGAAGACGGTCCACTTAGGATTTTTGTGTCAGTCCTGCAATGTGACGATCGACATGGGTTCTACTGCACCATTGACCCACCACATACTTCTTATTTACTACGTAGTATTTTTGAATTTAATACGTAAATATTTATTTTTACGATCCCTTGTTATGAATGATATGTGGATATTTGAAGCTGACATTAAATACAACTATGAACAAACAATTTGTCTAACTTTTATTTTTTTGTTCTAGGTAAAAGTGTTGAAATGTGTTTTAAGCGTGTTGTTTTACAACTGTTTACACCACTCAAAGCAAATAAATATAGCACATGAAACAAGAAAACGCTAGATCTAATTTAATAATAAATTTTTCGTAAAAAAATGGGCACTCATAGGCGTACTTTCAACATATTCATACCATTCATGAGAAGATTTCACGCACTTACATCAGAAACGCTCCGGCGCCCAAACCAACTTGAGCAACCTACCAAACAAACAGTTCCTTTCGCATACATCCTACGCAAAATAAAGAACTTCTCGCAGGCAGCACAAAACAAACAACGGGCCGAATCGTTCCGTTCATTGAATTGTAAAACCCCGTTTCGAAGCCTGTAGCTTCGTCTGAAAAGTCAACCGAATGGACTCACATGGAGCGCTTCAATCGCACTGGTACCACGGTGTGCGGGTGTGAGCGCAATTCACAGATATAAATTTAATTAAGAGTATAGTTTACTCAGACGCGCAATATGAGAACAAATGCCCGGTAAAGGAGTGATATTGTTTACCCAAGAAGTTGGTAACCGGATGCAAACGAGTTTACCCAAAGTTTGGCAAGTAATCATGGCGTAAAATAGATGAGAAAATGTTGAACGCCTGTTCCTTGAAAAACGAGCTTGTTTAGCTTTCCTAGTGTAATTAAAGTATTTTTTATGATTATTTAAAAGCTAAATGATCAATTTTTAAGCTGACACCACCGGTACCACAATCTCATCTGGACCGACTATGGTGATAAAAATTAGTTTGGTGAGTCACTAAAACGAAATTAGAAGAGGACTTTTAATTTGAGCATGGACCTGATATTCAAATAATCTTTAAGTGGTGATATTTTTCACATGGAAATACATTTTTTCACTTACACATACTTTCACTAATAAGGAGTGTTATACTACTTGAGGTTAGATTATCTAGGTCTCCTCTCTTTTATAAATTTTCTTGCTCAAAGAGTATTCCACGCTTTCATTTGTTCTCCTTTCTACATAGCAGTGATTGTCTTTGACTCTTCAAAAGAGAATGAACGTAAACTGTTTATTTTACCATCTGTTTTTTAACAAAACAATACAGGTTTGACCTACAATATAACAACAGGTACACTGAATAACTCATGATAGCCTACCCGAAAATGTTCGACAATAAAATATTATACTACAAAATACTACAGAAAATATAGTATAGATAATAGAATAAAATAGAACAGAAGAATAGAATAGAAAAAAAGTTAACTACAAGAAACTTAGGACTGCTCATAACAGTCACGAGAAAATAAAGGAAATAATGTGGAAAAATCAATATCTGCTTCAACAGCTTCGGTGATATTGTCAAAGATAACAATATTGGACAGCATAAAGTGTTGCTTGGCATGAGGTAAACGCTTGAGTCAGCTCCTAAGCGCCACTCCTCAATGCTTCATATCCGCGGGGCAGAACGCTTAAAGATTAACCCGCCGCATCCTGCAAACTTCTCAATCTCTAATTAAATCAATCAGTGTCAGCTTCACGTGCGTACGTTACGCTGCATTGTCGCTGCGATCCGATAGCGCAGCGCATCGCACATGGCGTCACTGTTTCCATAACCCTTCAGCTCGGCGAGGCGACACGCTTAATCAAAGTCCGATCTTGAATCATTTCGACATCGAGTCGAGTCGACCCGAGCGATAGGTGAGTGATGAGCAAAAGAACGTTCGTACAGGAAATTTGAAGAACGATGCATGGCGCGCCCCACGGACTGACTGCACCAGCCGCTCGGTGTAAAACGGGTCACGTGAAACAGCGCAGCGTCTGAAGAATATCCTGTCGAGCCAATCAATTTCCTTCGGCTCCCTCGCGCTCCCTTCGGTTCCGTCTCCGCTTCGGGCCCTCCCCGATAATGGGTGCTCAATCAGGAATTAATAAAGTCACCGCGCTGTCATTTCAAGGCACGCTGGACCAAACGCGGGCACAATTTGCGGCGAGAAATTGTCCCGTGGAGTCTTGGGGAGTTTTGGGACACTTTACTGGCGGGAAAGACGGGGAGAACAAGCAAAAAACTTTATGCTTGCCAATTGCGGCCACGCACGTGGACAGTGTCAGGACAGTTGAGATTTTTATGAAGCCTCTTCGGAGCGAGCAGAAAATGGACACTCTTAATTGATCCCACTCGATGACCGGCTCGAAACTCGCCCACGCGGCGCATTTTATGGAGAACGATTCAAACTTAACTGCAGCCGCTTTAGCCGAACAGCCGAAAAACTAATTACACCGGCAAGCAGATTGAATGGATCGGAAAGAATTGCGTTCTCCGTCATGGTGGCGGGAAGGAAAAATATCTACACCCGTAAACACCAGCCAAACACCGAAGCGAGTCACACGTATCGCCGAGAAGGGGCGCTGGGCGGGCAAAAAATTCGATGCGCTGGAAGAATTTCATTATCCTTTTCCCGACGAGTTAATATCCGTCACAGGTGGCTGCTACCGGTGCGAAAGATAATTAATAAGGATTTCAAACATTAGCTTTGATGTGCGGCGGCCTGGAGGGCCTGGTGGCGTCTTCAAACGTAAGGTGGCCTAATAAATTTCATTTACAACGGTACATTAAACCACTCGCTGCTGATAATCCCAGCCACTCTGGTGTTTACTTCCGCTGTTTTTTTGTTTTGTGTTCTTCTATCATCCGCCCTTGCAAGGGCGTGAGGTTTATTAGAAGGCGCTGTATTAAAAATTTCTCAGCACAGTTTTTCGTATGAGAAATTTCTTAATTGATGCAAAGAGAGCGCTTCGTTGGAGATAAAATTGAGCCTCGAATCTTGGGAAGACTTGCATTAAGTTCGCTGGTAAGTTCTAAATCGTTGAAGTTGATAAATGACACTAACAAACGACATAAAATACATCAAACTAGTACATTTGGTTAACATAATGTATTGGAACATTAAGATTTGTTTTGTATTAAGGATGCGATCCTTACGTTATAAAAGTGTGGCTAGTATAGTCACACTGTTATACTGATTGTGCTGTAAAAAGTGAACAAACCGATATATGATGCCCAATGTACAGCAGGAAATATCAAACGACGATCTTGTTATTTGCTAAATAATATTCCAAGCGGGGTTTCAGTTGTTTTGATTGTTTTAATTATGACCACCATCGTGAAGAAACGAAGCCAAACAGGATCGAAGCCATTAAGCTAATGAAATAGCCGCCCGCCGCCACACGAACTCCTCCCGATCCGACGAGTGCTTAATGAAATTGCCAGTGCGTATGAATTTATTATGGCAAAAATTAAACATGATTAACGTGCGACGGTTGGATAATCAGGCAAAAATGCTCCCCCGGGACGAGGACGTGGTCAACAAAAACATCCACCCAGGACGATGACCCATTAGCAGTAACACTAGCGCGGCTCGGTAGTAGTTGAATCACAAATCGTTAACTTTAATTGCTCTTCTGCGGCCGAGCCGTACCGAAACTTAGTGCCGGCACACGACGGGCACCATTTTCTTCTGCGCCATGAGGCATTACTTTTACGGCTACGGGTTTTGCGCGCCCTCAACCCCCGCCTGGCTGCAGTTGGCACCGGGAAGGGGTTTTTTTGTTGCCAGCAGCCCAAAATTCACCGCACCAGTCGAGCATGAAATTAACTTTAAAGCAATGACGAACGGGGTGGCCCTCGTCGCGGCGTATCGATGCACGGTTCGGTGCGTTTTTCATTACATTCCGGCACGGTGCCCGGCGCCGCCGGCCACTTTTCCGCATTTTCGTAAGAGCTTTCGTGCGCCGCGAAAGTGTGACAAACGTCGACGCCGACCGTGTAAAGTGCAAAGTCGTGATTTATGCGGTTGTGCGGTTTGATTGGCTAAATGATTTAGTGGCGCAGGCCGAGCGAAGTGCATCTTATGGTTTTTATACGCGCTTTGTGGCAGTTGTAAAAATGTTGTTAAACACCTCACAACGAAGAATATTCGTTTGGAAAACATTATCAATTATTACTATTTTTAGACCAGCGATAATCAACCTTTCTTCCACGAAATACCAGGCGGCGTTTCAAGAACATCTCCCAAAGGCGTCATCAAAGGAGCACGAAAGATGAAACGATGGAAAGTTTATAGTTTTGATTCGTCCCGGTTCTTCCAACCCGGCGAACGACGGCTCACCCCAACCGAGCCGAGGAGAGCAAATTGGCAGATTTAATATGAAATTTAATTGCCATTAGAAACCGTAACCATAGCACATGAAGCTAAGCCGCGCCACCAGCCGTTCAGACTCCTTTTCTCGGTGCGGGAAAGGCTACGAAGGCTCGCCGTCGTGTGGTGCGTCGGCGAGGAGCCTAAGGGATACTTTGTTGGCAACCATCAACATCACCATCCCCAGCCGGTATAATGATCCCGGTCGCTACGTTGGACGCGAAACTTGGCAACTAGTTTCGCCTGGACACCGGCACCGGACACCCGGAATGGTTTTTCTTTTATGACCCCGGCGAAGGATGCTGGCCGGGAGTTTTGTCTGGAAATCAGGAAGTCCATTATTCTCGCTGCACTCACCCCGCAAGTTCGCTACGGTGGACGCGAAACTTGGCAACTAGTTTCGCCTGGACACCGGCACCGGACACCCGGAATGGTTTTTCTTTTATGACCCCGGCGAAGGATGCTGGCCGGGAGTTTTGTCTGGAAATCAGGAAGTCCATTATTCTCGCTGCACTCACCCCGCAAGTATAGCCGCCCGCCGCCACACGAACTCCTCCCGATCCGACGAGTGCTTAATGAAATTGCCAGTGCGTATGAATTTATTATGGCAAAAATTAAACATGATTAACGTGCGACGGTTGGATAATCAGGCAAAAATGCTCCCCCGGGACGGGAACGTGGTCAACAAAAACATCCACCCAGGACGATGACCCATTAGCAGTAACACTAGCGCGGCTCGGTAGTAGTTGAATCACAAATCGTTAACTTTAATTGCTCTTCTGCGGCCGAGCCGTACCGAAACTTAGTGCCGGCACACGACGGGCACCATTTTCTTCTGCGCCATGAGGCATTACTTTTACGGCTACGG
>KZ069727.1:22379-39265 GCA_002091845.1 Anopheles cracens
TCTCCTACGGTGGAAAATTTTCCTCCGGCGTGTGCTCGAAACGCGCACGCTTCGATTCGGTCCAAGCAGCCCTGGCAACACTGTTTTCGTCACGCGCTATGTATGTGTGTGAGAAAGAAAGCGCCCGGAATGTATCTCCATCGCGTTTTCCGGTAGGCCGTGTGACGCCAGGCAGACGACGACTACGACGACGACGCCGTGCGGATATGCCTGCCTTCCAGCCTTCCACAGATCGCCCCCCTTCGCCGAGTTAACTCTTTTCACTGCCAACTGCGGGATGTGGCGTGGGGATAAAGCCTCGGCAATGTCCGCCGTGTCCTATTAAATTGCGCAATGGGAGCGTTTGCGTGTGAAGTTCCTTATTTTTGTTTGGGTTTTGTTTGACCAGTTACACTTTTGGGTAGCTTTTTATTTGGAAGAGGGCAAACCCATCCAGCCCGGGTGAGATTTGGAAGAGCCAAACGGGGCTCTTTTTCAGTTTTAATGTTTTTTTAAATATGAAAAACACATTCAATGCTCTTTGCAGGGGACATTCCTCCAACGCCGCGTTTCTTCTTCTCACCTGTCATTCTTCAATCGCGCTTCTCTCGCGTAAAACATCATTCTATTGGTCACTGCTATTCGAAATACATCTGCACTGTGTCCGCCTTCGTCCTTCCGTTCCATTGCTATGGAGCAATCCCAATGGGAAGCGCTTTGTGCAAAATTCAGGCAATATGTGTAGCGATGGTTATCATCACAGGCAGCTAAACTATTTACGTCAAATTTACCGTCCTTCGGTGCTTGTTTCTATAGCTACTTTTGAACAGACGCGACCACCCACACTCGCCCTTCACCGCCGATTCAATGAACAAAAAAAAACGGTAAGAAGACAATATTCTCGTTCCTTCTTTAAACACCTTGCCACTGGGAAAGACATTCTCCTCGATTTCTTAAAGTCGCCCTTTGTCCGTGTTGGGCTTAAAGAGCTAAGCATGGCTTAGCTTGCGATGACGATGGTCTCGCTCTCGCACGCAATAGCACGCGCAGAAAGGGAGAGTCTCGTTGGAAAATGGGTTTTCCATACGATAGCTGGGGGGAACTGTTGGGAAACTGTTATGGTATGCGCTCACTTTTTTCCCGCCCCCATTCTGAAAACATTCGCTCCTATCTGACTGTACTGCAGCTTTAAGATTTGCAGCTTTTGCTCTTAAGGTTCTCAAGCGATTCGCGGAGGGAAAGTCCGCTTCCAAGCTTACGGACGACGGAAAACTAGTGTTGTGTAAATGCTGCTTCAAATGTTGGACTCCGAACGAATCTTCCATCTTCCAACGAATGCGGAATGATTCGTATTGCTGTACAAAATTTGAGAGTCTCTAGGCGTTCATATCCCTTTAAGGAATAAAGACTACTTTGCAACTCACAACTCCATTTTATCGTTCGGGAATCGTTGGAGGTTCTCGAGTCGCATGAACCAGAATCAAGATTCAAATCATGGTTGATTCAGTTGCGAATCATTAAAATTTCATATGCATGATTCTTTTCGACCGAGTCGTAAGGCACAACACTACCTAAAACCATAGCTTCCTTTTCACTTCGGAGGAAGCAGCATACGGCAAAAGTTCTTCCAAAGATTTGTGAACCACTACCGGGTAAGAAAACAACATACACACGTTACTTATTTGCGTTCACACATAGCACTACACGCCACCCGTCCTATGCTGTTGCTGAACAGGAACAGACGCTTGATCGTAAATGATCACTTCAAAGGACTCGTTTCATTACACTAATTATTACAGCAAACACAACGGCGCGAGACTGTACGGCCACTACGTTGCCGCGCGTTTTGCGCGTCCCGAACGCTGCGTTTTCCACCGCTGTGGTGAACGATGAAAAGCGAAATTAATTAATATTAAACTTAGTTTTTCCTCCGAAGGCGTGGGAGAAGTTGTCTGGGTCTGGTGTGTGTGTGTGTATGTGCGTTCCGCCGGGGAGCCCGCTCCACTGCTTTGGGTTTTGTTTTCCACCAAACTTTTCCACTTGACCGAATAACTCGCTTCATCGAACGCTTTCGTGCTCCCCCCGTGTGCTGCTGCTGCTGGGAGAGGCGGAAGCGAAAATCTCCGCTTCACTACAACACCACAGTACGTACCGGTTGGTTCTGGTTGGTCCTTTTTCAATTATATTAACTATGGCAACAAACTCTTACACGCCTTCTCCTGCCCGAGCAGATTTCCTTCTGTCAGTTGGGGTAGGAACGTGGGAAAGAACAAGATGCTCTGCATCCTTGCAGACGTCCTTCATCTGAGCCTCGTGTGAGTGTGTGTGTGTTGTTTTTTCGTTATGACACTGGAGGACATTCTAAGTATCTCTGGTAAATGGTATCTCCCGAAGCAGGCCGTGACCCGATATATACTGGGTGATGCAGAACCTTGATTCCTTCCTACCAAAGCTACTACATTGGTCCACCTGCTGTTCGGTGAGGTTGTTCCAAACGCTCCTGTCACATCCTCCTCGACCGCGACGACTTAGGCGACGAATTAGCATCCAAGTTTGCCTTAGCAACGCCTTAGCAACGCCTTTACTATGAGTAGCTTGATAAGAAATCGAAAGGAACACTGTCAACGTAGTGATGGAATCGCGTACGGTGGTGGTAGCAGGTGTTGGTCCCATTCAGATTAAAGAGCGTTTCACAGACAAACACACTTTAAAATTACTCCCGAAATTTACGAAAAAGGCGCTGCTGGAAATGCCGTGTTTTGCCCATAGCAGGACTGGTAGGAAGGCTCGTACGATTCATATCCACAGATACACACAATGTAAAGTGGTGGTAATGCATTGAACAGCAAGTGGGAGGTGTGTGGGGATCGTCAAGGATGGGAAACGAGAGAAATGGAGTGAAAACTTGTTCCGTAGGGCCCTTTGCGTTGCGTTTAACTTAGGATGGTCTGGCCAACAGTCGCGCGGTCGAACCAGAAGCTTGTAAATTAATTACATTTTAATTAAAACTTTTCGCACTGTACTGTACATTCTCCCCACGGGGTGGGTCGCCTCTTTCGTCGCTCGCCTGTTTCGTTCATGTGTTGTGTTTGGTGTGCTGAGACAACATGTTCCGTTCTTCTCCTACAGGACTCGATATCTCCTGTCAAAGATCTGTTGTTTTCATTGTACTGCTCTTCTCGGCAGCAAGGAATGCCACGTCGAAGTCAGGAAACAATCGATTCTTGTTTTTCCCCCGCGCAACTCCTGATTACGAACGAATGGCGCAAAGTATGTAAACTTTTACACGTCGGTTTTTCGACTTGGTACGGGCCAATGGCGAGAGTATGCAAAAACGATGGCACCCAACGTGGTGTGTTGTGTGACCTTTGAGGAGAGAGAATGATTCATTAGGAACATCACATCATTCAGTAAGTAAGCTTTTTCTAGTAGTACCTTTAGCAAAGTCAGCTCATTCCATTGGTGGCGGCCCGGCTCTTCGGTTTACCGTCGAATACGCGCCAGGAGAATGTGAGCAAGATTGTAGATGAAAAAAACTTCAAAACTCGACTGGGGAGGGGCAAAGCAGGAGACGGGTGACACGCGAGAAGTGTACAACAGAAAGGAAACAAACTTGCAAAACTTCCGATATGATGGCATGGCATCCTTTCCCGTCCAATTCCTCCCTCATCCCGCACACCGAGGGTGCCGCAGGGGTAAAGTGGGTAAATGAGAAAAGTTGGTGATTAAGTTGGCGTTTTATTTTTCTTTGCAAAATTCGTTCGTTTCATTGCGCGCGCTTTCCTTCCGCCTGGCTCATACAATTACTAATAATAGTTTTTTGTTATGTTTTTCTCTTATTACAGATTCCTGTTGGAAGGAAGTAGTGCCTCACCAAACATTCGATGATGTCTACGTAGAAGCATACAAAGACTCGTGTGTTCCCTTTAGTTCTGGCGAACAGTGTTTATGTTGTGTTGTTTTGTGTGGTGGCTTCTTTACTATTGAATAGGCTATTCTAACTAAATGTTTACTTCACTTCCACCGTAGTTGAATCAGCAAATGTTTATGGTGTTTTATTTGAAGATTCGTCCAAAACGAACCCCCATCGCGCCACCACCAGATACGAGGACTGCTACGGCGGCTGCTGTATGATCGATCGGTGGGGAAGCGATACGAAACCGGCAATCAGTGTTGCGGTACGTGCGAGTGTGAGTGTGTGAGAGTGCGATTAACAAAACCCAGCAACAGGCTACTGTATTGAATTCGCATCAAGAACTACTTGGATTTCGGAAGTCTTGGTGTCGGTAGTGTGTGTTTGTGTTTACAGTGTATGGTGGAGTTCTCATTCTCAAGGAGGGAAACGTTTGCACGGCGGGAACACAGTTGTTTTGTGTGTGCGTGTGTGCGTGTGCGGGAGGAACTGCGGAGAGAGGAGTGCATAATCCGAGTCGCGAACACATCCGTCTGGCCGGACCCGGATAGAGAGGATTGGTGGCTGGAACGACAACAATGATGCCGAAACGATCACGTCTGGGTGACGTCCGCGGGCCGATCTCGAACGGACCAATGCAGTCGCGTCCACTGGTCGCGCTGCTCGACGGGCGCGACTGCTCGATCGAGATGCCGATACTGAAGGACGTGGCCACGGTTGCATTCTGCGATGCACAGAGCACATCAGAGATTCATGAAAAAGTATGTATTAGCACAGACTACGGTGGGTGGAGAAGCAACGTCTAACATTCGATCTCCTTCCCTCCCAACAGGTATTAAACGAAGCGGTCGGCGCACTGATGTGGCACACAATCATTCTGACGAAGGAGGATCTGGAAAAGTTCAAAGCCCTCCGGATAATTGTCCGGATCGGAAGCGGTGTCGATAACATTGACGTGAAGGCGGCCGGCGAGCTCGGCATCGCCGTCTGCAACGTGCCCGGGTACGGCGTCGAGGAGGTCGCCGACACGACCATGTGCTTGATCCTGAACCTCTACCGGCGGACCTACTGGTTGGCGAACATGGTGCGCGAAGGCAAGAAATTTACCGGCCCGGAACAGGTGCGGGACGCAGCACAGGTACGTACGTCGAGACGAAGCGCGAGCCAGAAGAATGGGACGAATTTCTTATAGTAAACTAATTTGTGTGTGTGTGTGTGTTCCATGCCCATGGAAAAGTGTGCTACGGCGAAGGAAGCACGTCGGTGAAAATGCGCCATCCTGCGAATGACCATCGATTGAATATTTAGATAAATTTTCAATTTGAATAAATGAAAATCATTGTTTTTAATATGCAGCTGACACGCACCTTCCGCGGTGCCTGGTACCTGTAACCGTACGGAAACCGTTGCCGGCCGTTGCGAGCATGATAAACAATGCCTCACCGCGTTGCGCTGGGGTGGCATAGTTTTAACCGGTTGATAGTGGACGCCGCTCGAAGAGGGAGGGTTGATGAACGTTTTTATGTTGTGGTGTCCTGTTTCAAATGAGGTTACGGTAACATGTATGGGTTTGTTCGTTATGCATGGTAAAATGGTGTCAAGGTTAGAATAGTTATTGCATAAGAATTTTTATTCTAAAATTTATTCAATTCGAACAGAGTTTATTATTCCTTTTTCTTGACTTTATTAAGGTGAAGGGTTTAGATGTGCTATTTCCGGATTTCATTGACTTGGTTATACACATCCGTAGTGTGGATCGTTGATGCCTGCGATGGGAAGATCCAGTTGATCCAGGAAGATCCAGTTGATCCCTGAAGATCCAGTTTATGACGATCATGGACACGATGAAGGATGATGACGGAATTTTCGTTAACTGGCAGTAGCAGATGCAGTAGCAGTTCTGAAACTGTAATTTATTAAATTAGTTTATTTATCTATTCAAAATTAACTTCCTACTTTTACTTGTCCTTTAAGCTTTCTTTTCACTTCATTATCGTGTGCACTTATATCTTTGTCTTATACGTCTTGTTTATGTCTTTTCACCTTAGGGTCTTTTGCGCTTCTGACCCCCTGCTCTATGCGTTACTCTCTCTCTCTCTCTCGTTCTCTTAACGTTACAATTCCACGAGCGCCATGTTCGCTCATTTTCGTCTCGTCTCCAGGTGGGATCCGTCGTCACAACGATCATTGATTTAGATTAGTGATGGGAAAGTTCGCTCCAATCAGTGATTCGATACGACTGAAACGGATCCAGATTGTGATCGATCCTCCGAATTCGATCCGGATCCCTCCCATGCAGAAATGTCTAGGTTTAATGCAAGTATAATTTTACACTTTTTTCATATACTAACATAACTTTTCAACTGCTATTCAGTTTTGTTCAGTGCAATATTATAGAGGGAAGAACTTTTCGAAGATGCTTCAATACGAATTACCCAAAAAATTGCTATCTTCATAGAATGTTGAGCAAAAACACACATGAAGAACAACTGAGAAGCCATTTTTACATAGCGAAGTAATGCCGTGTCAATAGGATAGTCCTCTAATGTTTGTCAACAACTGTGGAACTCAGCTGTTAAAATTATAAAAGAAACCTTTAAATATTTAAAATTATAACTAATTATAATTCAAAGCTTGAAATTCATAGTAGAAATCCATTGCACAAATGCGTTTTGGAATTATTTGTGGTTCTTTTAATGTTATTTTGCAGCACACATTTTATGGCACAACTTTGTAATTGAAATTGCAATGTGTACAAATTTAAATAAAATAACAAACAAACAACAACATCATCTAAATCATGGCAAATTAGAATCTCTAATCTCGGATCTGAATCACTATAGATGTCAATCCGGGATTCGACTCTAAGCGATTCCAGATTTGGTATCGTATCCGGATCGACTACAAGAAGGATAGAATATAACAGTTCGATCCGGATTCAACTTTCCAACACTAATTTCAACGTATTATCGTATGACCATAGGATCGTACTTTAGAAGGGTTTATAATGTTATTGAAAATACATTTATATATGCAGAAAACCACTTTTGCACTTTGACTAAAGGTTCATATATACTCCGGAACATAATTAAACGTCCACTTGTTTTTTTTAGAACACTACGAAAACTTTAACAGATAGATGAAAATAATGTTGTAATTAGTTGTAGGTGATAACAATAGACGTTTGTTGAGTTTTTTTCGCATTTTTACAAACACTGTTACTATTTTTTCACCATGATCCCCTCTATAATATTGCACTGAACAAAACTGAATAGCAGTTGAAAAGTTATGTTAGTATATGAAAAAAGTGTAAAATTATACTTGCATTAAACCTAGACATTTCTGCATGGGAGGGATCCGGATCGAATTCGGAGGATCGATCACAATCTGGATCCGTTTCAGTCGTATCGAATCACTGATTGGAGCGAACTTTCCCATCACTAATCTAAATCAATGATCGTTGTGACGACGGATCCCACCTGGAGACGAGACGAAAATGAGCGAACATGGCGCTCGTGGAATTGTAACGTTAAGAGAACGAGAGAGAGAGAGAGAGTAACGCATAGAGCAGGGGGTCAGAAGCGCAAAAAACCCTAAGGTGAAAAGACTTAAACAAGACGTACAAGACAAAGATATAAGTGCACACGATAATGAAGTGAAAAGAAAGCTTAAAGGACAAGTAAAAGTAGGAAGTTAATTTTGAATAGATAAATAAACTAATTTAATAAATTACAGTTTCAGAACTGCTACTGCATCTACTACTACCAGTTAACGAAAATTCCGTCATCATCCTTCATCGTGTCCATGATCGTCATAAACTGGATCTTCAGGGATCAACTGGATCTTCCTGGATCAACTGGATCTTCCTGGATCAACTGGATCTTCCCATCGCAGGCATCAACGATCCACACTACGGATGTGTATAACCAAGTCAATGAAAGCCGGAAATGGCATATCTAAACCCTTCACCTTATTAAGGGTGTTGAGTCAAGAAAAATGAAGAATAAACTCTGTGCGAATTGAATAAATTTCAGAACAAATTTTTCTTACGCAATAACTATTCTAACCTTGACACAATTTTACCAGGCACAACGAACAAACCCATACATGTTACCGTAACCTCATTTGAAACAGGACACCACAACATAAAAACGTTCATCAACCCTCCCTCTTCGAGCGGCGTCCACTATCAACCGGTTAAAACTATGCCACCCCAGCGCAACGCGGTGAGGCATTGTTTATCATGCTCGCAACGGCCGGCAACGGTTTCCGTACGGTTACAGGTACCAGGCACCGCGGAAGGTGCGTGTCAGCTGCATATTAAAAACAATGATTTTCATTTATTCAAATTGAAAATTTATCTAAATATTCAATCGATGGTCATTCGCAGGATGGCGCATTTTCACCGACGTGCTTCCTTCGCCGTAGCACACTTTTCCATGGGCATGGAACACACACACACACGCACACAGGTCAAGCACGAATAAAATTTTCCTCCACATCATGATGCTTGTCTGGTTGCCCGGTTTGGTGTGTCGGTGCACCGTTGCGGCTTCCACAGACGGATTTTCCACAGTTTGCGTACGGGCACCAGTTTTGAGGTCCCGGGCGTTTCGAGTCCGGCAGTCGGTCATCGCACCGACAAGGTGGACAGGAAACAATATTGTTGTCATTTAAATTTCCATTCCAATCTCGCCGCATCGTCTCACCTCGCCTTCGTTCGACCATCACCCAACCGCCCAAACCGGGCCCAGGCCAGAGCGGGCCGAAGGATAACATCATTTGGTACGGGGTACCGCATCAAGACCGGACATTGCCCGGAAAAGGTGTCCTTTTTAAAGGGTTGTCTCCTCGATATCGTGCATTGACAGGCGACATTGAATGCGTGTGTAAATGTTTTGACCGACCGAATTCAACTTTCCGGCCCGTCTCCACGCAACCACGTCTCCCGTCCGTTTGAGCGCCCCGAACCCTCGATATCCCCAGCCGGCCTACCACTCAAACACACACACACACACACACACACAAACGAACGACGGTCGGTGCTTCGTGCAAATGGAATTGAATGAACGCAATTATGTAACATTTGTTTCGACTTTGCCGCCCTTTTCTGGTTCTGTCAAAAGTTCAGACCGGCACCGGCTGGGTGGAAAGGTCGGCCGCAGTAGGCACGGGGGATGTTGACCTTTTTCACTCGGAATTGATAAAGTTTGAGCAGAACAAGAGCATACTTATTAAATGAAAGTGTCTGGAACCGATACGAGAGGATCCGTCGGTGGAACGGACGGGGTGTGTGGGTGTGTGTTTGTGTGAGAGACAAAATGAAGTACTTTTCCAGGGAAGTGAACGAGAACGAGCAGTGTAGGGGCGGGCCGGGATCAAGGAGTCAAGGAACAATTGGCGGACGGCTTCTAATTGATTCCATTTGCGAAGAAAATCGGTCTGCTCTGCCGCCGGTCAGGCTAATTTGCGTTTTTCGGTGGGGGGATGAGTTAATTTAAATTTAAATGAAATATTACGACAACTGTGACATCTAGCTGAGTGTACCGAACCTACCGAATTCCCTAAGCCACCCGGAATGCTTGAGATTAATTAGAAGCAAAAACATTGGTCCGATAATTTGCCATCATTTGACGGGGCGGATAGGCCCGTGAGGTGGAGCATAATTGGGTGGATTGGAATTCTGGCGGAGCAATCTGGGCAAAGCTAGTTCAGGTTTAATGGAAACAATGAGTTCCTGAAGCTCGTTATGTGGTGGTTTTGTTGTAGTAATTACAATTAAAGGACGTTATTTTCTTTGGTTCTTTTCGTAATTTTTCAAATTATGTAATATATTTTAATAATTGAAATTGAATTTGTTGTTGAATTTTCCCAGCAAAGCAAATTCCTTAATTTTATATATTCCATCGTAATTCATGAAAGAAGAAACTCTGAAAAACGACCAGAACGTGTAGCAAACACCCGGTTTGCCACACAACATGTTTGTTCGCATGCACCTTTCAATGCTGATCGTGGAATCCCAACCAAGTGCTCCTTTAATTTGGCTCCACAAACCCCTCGGCCGCTCGGCACTGGCGTGTGCATTGAGTGGAAAATGTTATCCTCGAAGGGGACTGTGTGTGCGACTGCGAGAGAGTGAGGGTCCTTCTCGGTGAATAAACAATCCCATCGGCACTCCGGGGCAGTTGAGTCGACTCCGACGACGACGAATGCGTTATGCCCATGGTCCACGATGGGATTGGGTCGACCACTAGCCAGTTTTTCGATGGTGGGTTTTGCTGATTTTCCGCAGTTTTCGTTTTTACTCTCGCTATTTGTGAAACTGAATATACACCAATGGCACCCATACGCGAACAAACACCCGGAACGGAACCTTAACCGTCGGAAGCACCCAAACCGAAGGGCTCGAAACGGTCTACACGGTGAAAGGGAATAAAGGTTTTCCGCTCTCAGACGTCAGTCTAAAAATGTTATTGTTGTAATTTACAAATATTTACGAATTCGCCCGCCGCCACATGCCACTCATCAATAGCGTGCTGGATTCCGCACGGAAAGCGTCCAAGGACGCGTCGTGTGTGCACCACGAACAGGCCATTTTCTAACGAATGTGGGTGTGGGAGTTTGAATAGCTGCAAGGGCTGCATTTGCTCGTCCTTCGAGGTATGAGCGTATAAATACAATAGTTTAAATGGATTTTTGTTTTCCTTCAAGCTGCAAGGGCTGCATTTGCTCGTCCTTCGAGGTATGAGCGTATAAATACAATAGTTTAAATGGATTTTTGTTTTCCTTCAACAAACTCGGAGCAAGGCAACCTTGGGGAGAAAAGGTCCACAAATCGGCATATGCGCCTGGCTGAAAATGTCAATTGAAATATTAGAGCGTGACACACACTCCAGTCGGAATCGTATAAAAATGTTGGCAAGAAGTCTAGCAATACTTCTTAAAATCCCGAAAAACTCTTCCACGAGATATGTCATTTTCCACTAGTTTGAATATATCCTCCTCAAATCGCAATCTACAGCTGCATTAGATCTCCAGTAAAACTCACAAATCACCCGGAATCGATCATTGATACGTCAGTAACGCCGTTCTCGTACTAAACGACACAGTTCCCATGGTTACTGCTGGTATAACCGGTGGAAGCTACGTGTCAGTTCTTCTGTTCCGTTTGTCAATCCTAAGTCATCTAGGATACTGCTTGTTGAGTCTGCCGTTCCACTAGGAAAACTGACGGTCACCTTTGACTTCAAAAGTCAATTCCATTTCACTTCAGCTCGTCTCGTGGTCGGCCGACATCACGTTTTTCGGCGTCACCGAAAGCAGAACAGCTTTCACTTTTCCACGTCAACGAGCATGACCAGAGTGGAAAAAACGGAAGTTATTGATAGGGTATTGATTTCTCGTTTGGGAAGTACGTTGCCAAGCTTTGGTATAGATTTCAATCTGTTCAATATAGTCGAATTAAATCAGCAAATAAGTTTGAACTACAGACTAACATTTTTGTACAACATTATACCAATGAAGGATTCGTTGCAGTTTGTCCCCTTGTTTTAGTAAATCTCATACTATGAGCGTACTGTTGCCCTCCTTTCCATATCACGAGTGCCGAACAACATAGAGACTCTTGAACTCAGGCGTAATCCGTACAGCGTACTATTGCCGCTAATCCATTGTTTTTGGTCATGGCAGCAAAAACAGCCGCAGCAAGTCCTGGCACCCGGATGGTGTTCGGATCGTTGTGGCCACTCGCGAATCCGGTTCACGTTTTTGCACTGTTTACTCGGAGGTAATCCTATTTTCGAGCTCAAGTTCTGTTTGACAAACAATGGCCGGTGACCATTGGAATTGAGTCGTTTCGGGACCGTGCAAAGTACTGCGAAAGAACGGCCCGCGGAGGGAACGTGTTTCCGTCGGTTTATGGCGATTTTGGTTTGAAACATTAAAAAAAATCCCACAGGACGCTAACGAGCGAAGGAAATCTTAAACAAAAACTTTCGATGTTTTTCTCGTGGTCTGCCAGAGCCGAAAAAAGGGGCTCGCATTTAAAATATTGCAGTATGGTATGTCTTTCACCAAACGACACATTTGTCCGGCTTAACAACGCTGTTTCCTGAAAAACAATACCCTAGAAATAATGCATCGTTAACAATGTGGCTGTGTTTTTATTTTTACACAACTCAAGGTGCTCGTAATAAACGTAATCTATGGAAATTTAAACTAAACATATTCTTCAAGGTCGCTTGAAAAATCGATCGCAGGCTGAGTAAAGGCTCTTTATTTTCTTGGCTGGTGGTACCCTCGAATTGACAGATGGGTTGACTCATGTCTGTAATTAAGGAGGACAGATTTCGGTAGCTCCAGACCCGAAACAGAGCGTAACCTAATACACGTTTGTTTCGGTGCTTGGGTTGGAAAGATGATGGCTCAACTGCAAAGAACGACTTGCATAATACAGGGACGTTAAAGACCGGGTGGTAATTTTTAGAACTTGATTAATGAAGGCTTTGTTGGCTACATGGCACGCCACTTTCGACATTTTAATGGGATGCTTTTTCCGATTTTTAAGTTGCCTTGATCTGACAATATGCTCAAAGCAAGCAATGAATATGAATGACATTATTGTTGGAGGAACACGTGACTGGAACTCTCAGCAGTAATCGTTTAAAACACTTTTCTGTAGGTTAAAACGATAAATCTGGCTGCAGAGAGTAACGTGACGTAGGGGAATGTTTTTAACACATCATGAAGTGTCATTAAATTTCGTTAATACTCTGCTCGTTATGATGTATTAAAAATAGGAAAGCATTCTGAAATGATCGTACAGTACAAGTGCTTAGCACATAGTCTCTCACGCTGCAGGTTGTGGGTATATATTTCATCTTAATCCTTAATTATCATCAATAAAAAAACAATAAAACAAAACAGCAAAAGAATAAAACATTAGAACAATAAAAAACAATCGTTACAGATTTTCATTCCAATACTTCGTATGACTAAATCCTCTTAATATTATAACAGTCTTGATCAGGTTATTACTGTAAACCCGGTTTTAAGTTCTAAGTTTATAAAGTACATAAAGTTACTAAACACAAATTTGTTTCAAGAGATTAATTGGAATGAATGAATTGGATTTGAATGAATAGTCGTAGAAGGTTTATGTCATGTTGCATGCCGAGAACTCTTTAAATTGCAAAAAAAATATATGATAATGTTATTTGCACATAAATGATATAAACAGTTTATTTTATAGAAATTGGAGACATTGTAATTCAGCTCGAATCAACTTGAAATAGGGGTACCCGTTGCAGGTAGATTTAGTTCTACTTGATTTGGCTTCTTGACGATTGTCAAATAGTCTATGTTACATAGATGAAACATTTGCGAAATATAAAACATTAATAAATTGTTCTTGATTCTAAACAAGAAAACAGAATCTGAAGCATCGCTTGCCATACACATGTTGAACGTGTAGTTCAAAACAATAATCTTCCTCTAACTATCCTATTCATTACCAACAATACCGTCGTTATTGCGTGCAGCCGTTCCGCCATATGGTGGCATTGCAATTGCGGTCGGTGAAATGCATGAACCCTCTCAAATATCCTCCCGTGGGGTAGATGGCACAGACCATCTTCCCTACATATTCCGGACCGTCTGCGCGCTGGTGTGTGTGTACCGACTACGCGCGGCCATATCGTGATATTAGATACTGTCAACAGCTTCACGAACAAGCAGGAGATCAAGCAGAAACAAGTGACTGTCGCATGCATCGGTGCAGGTTCCAAACCGTCCCGGTGGAATCGTTTTCAAAACCATAACCAGTACTCCCCAGGCAAGCGTCGAGGCCGGTGCGTGGCGCTGTATGCACCGGCGCCCTTATGCGCGCTATTAATTTGTTGGCCTATAAAGAGAAACTATTGTTCGAAACAGAAAAAAGAAAAATTAATCAGACACACGTTTTTGAAAGGGGAAAAAACTCAACCTTCTAAAGGAATGATAAATAGCTTCTTCGTTTAATTCACCGGTCCTTCATTCTTTTACATCCTTTACGAATCATTCGTTTGGGTCGTAAGAACATCCTTCCTTCTCTAGGCATGATGGTCCTTGCCCAAGCTTATGATAAATTCACAAAATAAACAAGCCAATCCTTGTTCCAAAATCATTAAATCTTTATTTATTACTCCTGGGAAGTCCTTTCCGCGGCGATTCCAAAGTTTTCATCGTTTCTTCATTTGATTTTTTTCTTCAACTTATAGCGCACGAAGAGCATAGTTTGGTCTAGTGGGATCCGCCCTAAGAATATCCTTAAAAAATAGCCATGTGAAAATGACCATCCTCGACGCAGGTAGCTTTCGATGGTCTTCGATGCGTAATTCGCACGGTCCGAGATTGCCCCGACAGGTAAAACCAACACCGATAACATTTCGAAATGATTTTGGGCGGGCTTACGCATTGTTTGTTTTTTACTATGTTTCCTTTCAGGCCGGATATTTCTGTTCAAACAAAATCTTCTCATAATCGTTCGAGATGAACTCCGGCGACACGTTGTCGCTTGCAGGCGTAGACTGCTGCGACAGGACGATTTAGTTGGCTCGAGTGATCCGGCGTTCCCAGGCTCTCCAGCTGTTGCCATTCAGCGGAACGAACTGCCGAGAAAGTCCATCTGGAGCACATCATTGCCGTCATTATGGGCCGGGTGGGTGGTTTCGTGGAAAATGCGGAAGGGTTCTATTTTCCTGAACTCTTTTTCCCACATCACGTCCGCATCGGCGACGCAGCGCAAGAGGGCATCCTGTCCCTGTCAAAACACGCTCGAACGAGGCGTTTAACATGGAGGCTTTTAATTTCTCACCCATTAGAGGCGTACGCAAGGCGTCTGTCAAACAGAGTCGCCTTGGGAGGAACACTTCTTTATTTGTTTAATGTTGAGTATCTCGTGCACTAATGCTACAAGGCGTTGGACATTTTTTCAACCTCCACTTTATATGCATTGATACCAGCCAGCTTTGAAAACAGTCTACTCCTCAGAGGAGGTTCTAGTTGGTATTCTACTCGTAATGGAAAATGTGTTCCCATACCGTTCCCCGGTACTTAGCGGCGACAAGCAACGCCTCAGTCTGCTCTCAATTTTTAATCATCCCAACATGCGGATCATCCCCCCCCCCCCCACAAAACCGATTGTGCAGCGATTTACGCGATACAAGCACTCTCCGGGCCATGGGGTAGGGTTGTAGCATTTCCAGCAATGGGCAACGGGAACGGCGTAAATCGCGCAATAAAAACGCGAGCAAACGTGGCAATGGAGTGGCAACCGAAACCCGCAGAACCCGGGCCAGCGAAAGGGTACGCCCGAAAGCGAGCATTCCCAGCGCCGTCCTATGCAAACAGCAATCTCAACACTCGAGCGCACATTCGCCAGCACCGCAGTGCATTGATTGTGTGCCATCTAGCCCTCCGCAAGATTGCACTCGACTTCACCGAGGAACGTTCGGTTTCCCTCGGCTTGGAAATCGGAATCACTGACACCGAGAAGGGAGGTTTGCTTATGAGGGTAATTTTCTTTCCTGCCGTCTTGATCCTGCACAAGCTGTTTGTTTTCCAGCTAAGACACAATCCACGGGACAGGCGGAAGAGACACGGGCACAAATGGCAAAATGTAGAGCCGATTGAACAAAGGCACGTGAGGATGCGCTCCTACGCCGGGGCCGTAATTACAACAGTTAACAAACATAAGTGTTTCACTAATGAACGTTATATGTAATGCGAGGTAATGTGCAAACTGGAAATGATTGTATTACTGTTATCCCTAATTGAATGAATAGTGATTGACTGGGATTGTTTGAAGCGTGTTGAGTTTGTACAAAGTATAAACGTTTTTTGTGCTCTAGAAACTATGTTTGTAAAGCTCTAAGATCGTTTGTTTTCTTGCTGACATATATACCCGGCTAGCCTCGACAGATTGCATTCCAAATGAAGTATTTATTAATATTATAAATGCTTACTGTCATCGACAATGTTTTGTAGGTTAATGTAGCAAAACAGTTATAGCATGCAAAGATGATATTACAAATGATTTTCGTACTCTAATCTTGAACCAAAAACATATCAAAGGGCAAACTCAAAAAATTGGACCACTATTCCAAGTGAAACCGCGAATAATAAACAAGATTGAAAGAACTAGAAGGCTTTGAGAGAGTCTAAATTAGTACATCGAACACCATTACCACCCCAAACAGTGCCGGCAGCCCGCAGCAGCAGCAGGGCTGATTTTGCGCAGCGATTTACGCGATACAAGCACTCTCCGGGCCATGGGGTAGGGTTGTAGCATTTCCAGCAATGGGCAACGGGAACGGCGTAAATCGCGCAATAAAAACGCGAGCAAACGTGGCAATGGAGTGGCAACCGAAACCCGCAGAACCCGGGCCAGCGAAAGGGTACGCCCGAAAGCGAGCATTCCAAGCGCCGTCCTATGCAAACAGCAATCTCAACACTCGAGCGCACATTCGCCGGCACCGCAGTGCATTGATTGTGTGCCATCTAGCCCTCCGCAAGATTGCACTCGACTTCACCGAGGAACGTTCGGTTTCCCTAAAAAACATATCAAAGGGCAAACTCAAAAAATTGGACCACTATTCCAAGTGAAACCGCGAATAATAAACAAGATTGAAAGAAATAGAAATTAGTACATCGAACTTGATAACAACATGTCAAAAGCTTTTCAAAACGACTAAATTTGCATAAACGCATTCAGCTTTAGCGATGTTACGGATAAATGAGCATCTTGTATGACAGCTGCGACTTCTATTACTAACGAACAGACGAACTTAATTGTAAAAAATGAATTACGAAAGAAAAGCTCGACCAAGATCTATTGTACGCTTCTGGAATCGTATATTGTTAGATAAATTGGTTAAGCAGCATGTTATGGTTAACTCGAAGAGTTCTAAAGAACTTTAAAATTGGAATTTCCCAATCAACCAATCAACACTTATGT